>CAUYRH010171459.1:0-17142 GCA_963574655.1 Perodicticus potto | reverse complement strand
ATATGTACACCATGGAATATTATGCAGCCTTAAAGAAAGATGGAAACTTTACCTCTTACATGTTTACATGGATGGAGCTGGAACATATTCTTCTTAGCAGAGTATCTCAAGAATGGAAGAAAAAGTATCCAATGTACTCAGCCCTACTATGAAAGCCATGACCCCATTATAGCCCAAGAAGAAGGGGAAAGGAGAGAGGGAGGGGAGGGGAGGGGGAGGATGGGTGGAGGGAGGGTAATGGGTGGGACCACACCTACGGTACATTTTACAAGGGTACATGTGAAATTTACTAGGTGTAGGAGTGAATGTCTGAACACAATAACTAAGAAAATGCCCTGAAGGCTGTGTTAACCAGTTTGATGAAAACATTTCAAATTGTATATAAAACTAGCACATTGTACCCCATGATTGCATTAATGTACACAGCTATAATTAAATTTAAAAAAAAGAGAGAGAACCAAATGGCCAATGAACATATGAAATAGTGCTCAATATTACTAATCATCAGGGAAATAAAAATTAAAACCTCAATGAGATACTACCTTAAAAAAAAAAAAAAAAAGAAGGGCAGAAGAAGGAAGTAGCGGGAGGCTGCCGTGGTGGTGCTGGTGCCTAGAGACTGAGAAACACCTGCTGGGGTGGGAGGACGGGCTTCAGAAGCCGTAGAGTATCTGCAGCAGAAGGATTACCTTCAAGCTGCGGTGTGAAGGAACCCGCTTGGGTATGCTCTGTGTCTGCCACGTTGTTTTAGAGCAAAGCCCAGCAGGAAAGGAGCCTGCTCAGACACCTAGATTCCAGCAGTGTCTACAATGCTGTCTTATCTGCCATTTTATTCTAGAGCAAAGCCCCCAGCAGGAAAGGAGCAGATTGATAAAAGTGCTGGTCTTCCCAGGTGGGCAGAGTTGTCTTGGTGCCACTTTGATTCCAAGTGAAGGACTTGTGAAATGCAAGCACATTTAATGGCCTCACCATCTCAGGTGCTAGTGGCCCCTAAGCCTACAATCAGGCACAATGACAAGTTACATCTTACTGTTCATATTTTGTCTCCATTATACTTTATTCTTCAGTGGTGCTCTCCTAACTTTACATCTCTTACCCCAGCCTGTTCAGATTGGGGGGTGTTGCGTCTGTGCTGGGCAGCTGAGGGCTTCGGAGATGCCACACACAGCCCCTTGGTCATGAAGAAGGACTCAGACTTGATTTCCTCTCTCCCTAACCTAATGCTTTTTCTGTTACTGCAAAGCAACCTTCCACAAATTAGTTAAGTACAATGGATAATTAATAATGTGTTAATTACTCTTCCCTTTCCATTAGCCCCCATTATATTATGTGAAAGATGAACCCTCTAGTGAAGCGTTTCTTTCCTCTGATTCTAATAAACAAATGACTCTGCCCAAGTTCACGGGAAAGGATAGGGGCCTAGGTATTAACTCATAAAGGTATCTATCGCCTAGCAATTTAAAAACGAGTTGAATCACTAATCCTGATTTAAGAAGGAAGAAACAGAAAGGGGTCAGAATTTCAAATGGAACTTGCAATGGATTTAGTGTTGAAGTTTTTCAGGTAAATCACATTGGCTTCCTGCAGATCCACAGCCCGCTGGCAGCTCCAGGAGGGAGCTCAGCCCAGAGGATCTGGATCCACAGGACATTCCAGGACCTGAGTGGGTTCCCACCTGGATCCACAGGATATTCCAGGAGCTGAGTGGGTTCCCACCTAGATCCACAGGGCATTCCAGGAGGTGACTCTGTTCCCACGTGGGTCCACAGGGCATTCCAGGAGGTGACTCTGTTCCCACCTGGGTCCACAGGGCATTCCAGGAGGTGACTCTGTTCCCACCAGGATCCACAGGGCATTGCAGGAGGTGACTCTGTTCCCATGTGGGTCCACAGGGCATTCCAGGAGGTGACTCTGTTCCCATGTGGGTCCACAGGGCATTCCAGGAGGTGACTCTGTTCCCACCTGGGTGCCCAGGGCATTCCAGGAGGTGACTCTGTTCCCCCCAGGATCCACAGGGCATTCCAGGAGGTGACTCTGTTCCCACCTGGGTGCCCAGGGCATTCCAGGAGGTGACTCTGTTCCCACGTGGGTCCACAGGGCATTCCAGGAGGCGACGCAGCATGAGGGCACATTTTGCCTTCTTGCTCTGACTCCCCCTCAGTCTGCCGTCTGGCTACATTAGAAACAACGCGGTACGAGGGCTTGTTTTCCGTTCTTCTTGGTTTTAGGGGGTGGATGAGGAATGCCAACCTCAAACACAGCTTATGCTATTTTACGCACAAAATAACATGGAACATTTGCCTAAACAAATATCCATAGTTTTAGAGGATGTACTTCTCCTTCTAAGAAGCTCAGAGTCAAATGGAGACCCCGTTAAACCCGTGTGCTGTTCTCCTCAGCCTCGGATGCCCTGTGGGTCCCTCAGACTATTCCAGGGACCCCTCTCTGCAGGGAACACTCAGGAAAAATTATACCAAAGAAAAGAATCCAAGAGGAGGGATTGCCACTTCATTGTCACACAGCCTTCTTAGAGCCACCACGTTAACTAGCTGGACCAAGCAATTCTGTTCTACACTTGCCAGCCAGACACCTCTTTAGCTATTTCTTACCATGATCAAAGGTCAACAGACAGACAAACAAATCTGTCCCTGTTGAAGGGTACCAAGTGGCCAAACCATCCCAAAGAGGCAAGGCTTGCTGTGCCACCCTCTAATTCTTGTCTTGAGCTGTTTTTTTTCTTTTTTGAGACAGAGCCTCAAACTGTCACCCTGAAGTGAGTGCTGTGGCATCACAGCTCATAGCAACCTCCAATTCCTGGGCTCAAGCGAGTCTCTTGCCTCTGCCTTCCAAGTAGCTAGGACTACAGGCGCCCACCACAACGCCCGGCCATTTTTTGGTTGCAGCTGTCATTGTTGTTCGGCGGGCCCAGGCTGGATTCGAACCCGCCAGCTCAGGTGGCTGGCGCCTTAGCCTGTTGAGCCACAGGCGCCGAGCTTTGTCTTGAGCTCTTTACAAAGCTCTGGTCTCCTTTGAACATGCTCAGCAATGGAGGCTGATGAACATATGAGGAGTCCAGTTTTAAACTGAGGTACACCACCTGTACCCCATGAGGATGTCACCTTTTAGTTTGTGGCTGAGCCTCTAATTCAGTTGAATGACAGGACTGGAAAGAATGTATTCCTCTGGGCCTTCTTGGGGGGATTCCAATTGCAACTTCCTTCCCAAGGAGGAAGTTGTCCATCCAGGTTCCACCCAGTCTACAGCTACAGAATCCCTGGCCTCGGATTCATCCCACAGATAGAGAAGTGACTTTACCCTTCCACAAAGGTAGATGTTGCTGAGTGGTGGCGGCATTTCAATACTGAGATCCCAAGTCCTTACCGTGCCCAGCACCTGTGCTGTATCATGAAGTTCTGTTCAAAAATACTTCCCTATCCAGGCTACCAATATGAATTGCAGAGCATATTTTTAAGTGCCAGTTAGGATGATTAAACTTAGTGGTTATTCTTACCTGAAAGTAGGATGTTTTATTAGCTTGCGTTCCTCCTAGATTAGACCCTGGGAACAGAGGAATAAGTTTCTTCAGCTGCGGAGGTGGGAGGAGAAGGCTGATTTTGGAACTTGGAACATACCAGAGGTCAGGCTTCAGTGGGCAGCTAAAACACAGCCCTGGGCTCCTGGGGAATGGACAAGAGGGGGCTTCCAAAAAGCTGGAGGTGGGTCAGGAAAGACAGAGGAGGAGAGAGCTCCGAAGAGACACTTTACCTACTTTACGGTTTTGCCCGGGGCCAAGAAGCTGCCACACACCACTGAAAACCATGGAGTGGCATTCTGTGAATTGGCAAGATTCAGGGAACTCAGTGCCATAAAAACCACAGGGCACTTCTCACTGTAACACTTTCCCAAGAAGTTGATATACCTTGTGCTGGCGAAAGATCTCAAGAACACAAATTTCCAACCTAGATAGAAGTTGGTGCTAATGCTCTGTTTCCTGTGAGAGTACGCCCCGGATAGGTGAGACCAAATCCACGCAGACTTCCCAGGGTAACGGCAGCCCCTAATCAAAGTGACGGCCAAGGCTGTTCGCACCTAATATTGCACCTGTAAAGACTATGTAGATCTTCTCATTTCAACATTGACTGTAAGACTCATTCCTAATTGAGTTTTCTACTGGAGGAAGAGGTTCATGACCTTCTGTTTTAAAAGCGTACCTTGCTACATAGTGTTACTTGTTTGGGGGATTCCAATTGCAACTTGAGTTATTTTTGACAGAGAGCTGCGTGCAATGTCAGCCGCAATGTCAGCCTTCAGGGTTGCAGCAAAGAATGTCTTGATTTCATTTTCTTTTCTGTGTTAATTCTATAATTGCCTCCCAACCACTCAGCTTGCTAGAGTGAGGGACATGAAGTACTTGCCGGGGGTGCTGGCAGGAAAAGATGTTTTGTAAGCATTTTTAGACATTGATGGGTGTACCCAGAACACTATATTGCCAACAGGTTATTTAAGACTGTGCAATTAAAAAGTAATTAGGGCCGCAAAAGTATCGAGGGTTTCAGATCCGTGACAACTGCAAAAAAACATAAATGGGATAAGCATTAGATAGCATAAGATAAAAAAAAAAAAATGATTGCACTATCAGGTGAAGTTTTTTTCTCTGTAAATGTATCTATGTATCAAATGAAGTTACTAGCAGAGTTTGCAGCGGAGATGCTCCAGGGTTACTTCCTGCTTCAGGACAATGGTACTTAAACCTCCCCTCCCACTGTGGAGGGGGCAGGAGGTACAAAGAGATTAGGAAAAACTGCAGTCTCTCAAACCAGTGGAGAGAGGTGGAGATGAAGGATATTGTAGTGGTCTCAAAGAGCCTGAGCTCTGCAGTCAAACAGCCCCAAATGCAATCACTTGAAATGTAAAGCACTTGACCTCTGAGCATCAGCTTCCTCTCCTGCCAGATAATGACAGTAACAACCGTATCACCTCCTAATTATAGTTGGTGGATCTGGTTAGGAAAGGGAGTCATACCCACAGGGCTCTGAGCCATGCAGGGTGTCTAAGGCCTGAATCCCACAGCATGGTGTTGCCCTACACCTTGGCCTCTGTGGACTGTTTAAGAGACAGAACCTTGAGGCTTCCACCTGCCTTTGCTATGGGGTGGGGGGGATAGAAGCAGGGCACAGGAACCCCAGGCACACACAAGGGCCTCAGGATTTGCACAGCCGGGGGCGGGGCGGGGTGGGGGTGTTAGAGCCCCTCCCATACACAGGAAGTGACAGGTGATTCTTTGCAGACAGAATTAGCAGGAGGCAGGGCTGTGTGTCTACAGGAATGGAGACACAGTAACATGCTAATAATTACTATTTTTTTAAAGTGTCTGCCACCCAGACTGCTTCCATGCACAGCACCTGGTAAGAACCACTGCTCCAGGACTTGACTATTTTGGGTTATTTTTAATTAAATGAAAATAATTCTTCCAGACCCGGCATACATCTGCCTACAAATAGTGCAGTGGATCACTTTGAAAGTTGCTGGTCTAGAATGTTCTGGAAAGAAGCAAAGCAACTTCTTCCCAGGTTGTTTATCTCGCTTCATAAATATGCTGGTTTGCAAAGGGAAAAAATGGTCGTTGGTGTCATTTCTTCCAGAACATAATTGCCGAGCATGAAATTCGTAATATCTCCTGTGCTGCCCAGGACCCAGAAGACCTGTCCACATTTGCTTATATTACGAAAGATTTGAAGTCCAATCACCACTACTGTCATGTGTTTACTGCCTTCGATGTGGTGAGTACACATTTCTGAATTTCTGAACTGTTTCCCAAAACAGGCCTGGATTGCATTGGAAGTGCACGTTGTAATTTGACATACTGGCTTAGCTTGTTTACTGAGCATGAAGATGTATGAAGTGCATTCACTTGCTAGGAGTGCCGTAACAAAACACCATAGACTGGGGGGCTTAAACAACAGAAATTCATTGTCTCACAGTTCTGGAGGCCAGAAGTTCAAGACCAAGGGGACAATAGGTTTGGTTTCTCCTGAGGCCTCTCTCCCAGGCTTGCAGACGGCGGCCTTCTCACTAAATCCTCACATGGTCTTGCCTCTGTGTGTGGGTGTCTGTGTCCAAATTTCCTCTTCTTATCAGGATACCCGTCAGATTGGATTAGAGCTCACCCTGACACCCTCATTTTGTGATAACTTACCTCTTTAAAGGCATTCTATTCAAATATCGCTGTGTTCTGGGTCAATTCAAATCACGACACCAAGTGTAAAATGTTTTGGCAGACAACTTTTCTGAGATTTTTCAGTATTTTTCCTCTTCCATTCACTTTAGAACTCTACCCCTATCTGGTTTCTGAACTGTAATTGCTCTTTTACTAACTTAGATTTTCAGATTTAAGAAATTCCTTCCTTTCCTTGGTACCAAAATACAGTAAAAGTCATCCAACCTCCTGGTTGCTTCAAGGAAGATCTGTCACTTCCTCTAGTGACAATGTTAGTTTCTCTAGTGACACTCGGGCATAGTAGGTGTGACAGTATCTGCAGCTTTTATATTGAATACTAATCAGATTAGAAACCTACGAATAATAATTGGTAACTTCCAAGCTTTGTCCTATATGCTCATTTAGCAGTTAGTCCTATAATGATGGCCTTATGGTGTTACCCCACTTCTATCTACATTTGTCATTAAGCCTGAAAAATAGCTCATATATTACAAACTCGGAAAATGAAAACAGTCTAAGAAAAACCACAGATGTCCCTTTAAGATAGATATGCGCTCAACGTGGTATGAATTGCTTGAGAATATTTCTAACGTGGTACATCAATAATTTATAATCAGAAGAATTTGAAAATGCCATTTTCATTAGATTATTCTGCTCTGCTCACTGGGCTTGAAATGTGCATATTAAAGAATTAGGAAGCAAAAAAAAAAAAAAAAAGAATTAGGAAGCACCTGTATTATGTTCTTGAGAGGCCAGCCCTGGTTCAATGTCATGGGTAGAAGACTGCCTGAAGCAATCTTCTCCAGTTCTGACAAATAGCCATCGACCAAGGCCAGCTGCAATCTAAAATTCACACTCTCTTAAGGCCTGTGAGTCAGGCCCACACTCAGTGCACCTGTGTAACGCTGCAGGTTGCTCACCCTTTCTGGTTCTGGAAGATTGAAACGACAAAGGAAGGTCCATGGGCCTTTTAAAACCTTTCTTCTATCGGCTGGGTGCGGTGGTTCATGCCTGTAATCCTAGCACTCTGGGAGCCCAAAGCGGGTGGATTGCCTTAGCTCAAGAGTTCGAAACCAGCCTGATCAAGAGCAAGAGCTCATCTCTCCTAAAAATAAAATAAAATAACCAGCCAGGCATCATGGCGAGCGCTCTGCTGCTTAGCGGGGCTGAGGCAGGTGGATCACGTGAGCCCAGGAGTCTGAGGTTGCTGTGAACTAAGACACTTTAGCAGCTACCCAGGGTGACAGAATGAGACTCTGTCTCAAAAAACAAATAAAAAATCCTATTATTCAGGAGGTATAAGGAGAAAAGTATAAAAGTAGTTATGTGGGTAACATTAAGGAATGCAAAGCCAAACCCTTCGAGGCTGCTCTAAATAATTCTGGATGTGTTTATTTGCAAGGGATTCAGGTGTAGATTAAGACCTATGTCATTCAGGGTTAAGGAGGACATGCTGAGTTAGGTTTCTCGTACCCTCAACCTAACTTGCTGTTCTTGTGAAGTTCAATTGCTTCCCTAATCAGCCAAATGTTACTTTTCCCACGTATAGTTTGATTTGTGAGAAACACCTTTCTCTGGGGGGGGGGGGGGGGTCAGACTGGTGTTGCAGGAAGAAGAGGCGGACCAAAGTTCATAACCCAAATCAGCCACCTCCTAACCCCTGATCATAGTTAGACAAGTTGTGGGACTTTTCTGAGCCCCAATTGCCTTCTCTATAAAATAGAGGAGAGTTTTCAGGTTTTCACCAGGAGCGAAGTGAAAGAACACAGGTAGCGTGCCTCCCCAGTGACAGGTGTTCGCTGTTAGTTCCCATCTCCCTTCTCGCACTCCTCGCCTGCTGACATCAGTTGACAGCCTCATGCTTTTTCTGCTAAAAAAAACCTAAGATCGGTCTGTCAGACGTGTATTTACCATCCAAAGTCTTCCTACTGCTATCGCAAAAGCATTGAAAAAGAGGAAGCTGTAAATAAAAGTCAAAATAGAAACAGTGGAAGGAAAACATGGACTCCATGCATTTCACTGCCTCTACATGGTGTTTGCATTGAACATCGATTGATATTCTGATGCTTTTCAGGATGAATTCCAGACTTTTCCTAAGTATTGCAGCATTTCTTTCAGTAAAATTGGTTTTTAAGGCAATATATAATTTGTCTTCATAAGAGTATTTTTCTGCATGCAAACTAAAAATGATACCTGTGGACTCTTTGCCCCCATGAGTCTGTGAGCTGTTTATGTGACACCAGAATATTGAGGTGAAATGTACAGTGAAAAATAGTCTCGACTGTTTAGTTTTATGATGAACATAAAACTAATATACTTGGAAAACATGTGAATAATTCCTTCAGCTTTTATCTTGTCATCCAGATGCTTGATTTCATGTAGACATTCACTAGCTTAGGATTCTCATATCAGCTCTAAAGAATTTTCATATTACACAAATCCACCATTTTAATCCTCTCTAGGTAAACACAAAAATAGTAACAAAGGCCATCAGCCTTGACCTGGGACTTTGAGCAACTGTGAAATGCAACAAGCTTTGCTTGCTCTAAAAAAAGCTTCTTGGAGAATGGATTTTGTATCTTTATCTAGGGCAGTTCAATATTCAGTCCAGTCTTGAAAAATCTTAAAGTTCTTTTGATGTGAACTTTTGTACCCTGGGCTTCCCCAAATGGCAAAAAGGAAAAAAAAAGGTAAGGAATACTTTATAATACTCAAGTAAGTGTTTAACCTTTTACCCTATATGGGTATGTATACATTTTTTATTGCCAAGTTATGGCTTCTTTGACCTTACAGACATTTTATGAGTCAGGTTCTGATGATGATATTATCACATAGCATGTTTTTATCTGCTGCCATCAAAGGAATTCAGCATTATCTAAGAAGTTTCCAGTTCATGAACAAATTTTTAAATTCAGAGCATTTTCCCATACAAATCCTATGTTCTGGGAAGGGAGGCCCAATGGCCCCTATAAAAGCTAGAATGGGAGTTCACATTACTCACATTCTATGGGACATTGCCAGGCCGGAATAGGCCCAGATGCAAGGGCAGGTAGAGTGTTCCGGGCCTCCCAAGCTGGCTTTTCTTTTTTCGAAGAGCTCCTCACAGGGTGGCCTTCTGCAGAACACATTTTGGGAAACGTTATGTTTGATGATCTCTAAACCTGATTCCATTGCTTAGAACCTTGATACATTCAGCTGGTGGTGTTTCCAATTTTAGGTGACAGGTAGATGAAAATAAAAAGAATAGCGCCAAATGGAATTAGGGTTATCAAGAAAAAAACCAGTATGTCCCCAGAAGCAAGCGCCAAGCTTGCTCTGTATTCTGGAGTCTCTACTCTGGTTATAATGAGAGCTGATTTCCATTCACATCTCTTAACTTGCTAGGCCTGGAGCACATCTCACCCACTGTAGAACAGAAGGTTTCCCAAACTCCACCTTCTGGCCAGGGAAAGCTTGGGGGAAGAGTAAGCATGAGTAGAAAAGAAGAATGTGCCAGGTGACAGGAGTGGTAAGGGTTAAAAATAAATGGGGATTTTTCTCTCCTCCACTCTTATCTCAAACAAGCAGAAGGAATTCTGCACAGATGGGACTGCGGGAGAGGAATGTGTATTTCAGTTTTTGGCCGGGGCTGGGTTTGAACCTGCCACCTTCAATCTATGGGGCTGGCACCCTACTCCTTTGAGCCACAGGCACCACCCCTGGGAATGGGTATTTCAATGGCCACCAGAACCCAAAGCTACAGTGATCTTCTTTAGAAGGCCACTAGAGGGAAGAGGTAGATATAACCAAGGTAATATGGAAACAATCGTCTTCTATATTCTATTTGCTTGATTATTCTAGATTTCTCAGTAATAGAGTTGGCATGGGTAGAGCAGAAAGATTTTGATGCAGGTCGGGCACGGTGCCTCACGCCTATAATCCTAAGCACTCTAGGAGGCTGAGGAGGGTGGATCACCTGAGCTCAGGAGTTTGAGACCCTGTCTGTCTCTAAAAAAAAAAAACCTAGCCAGGCATTGTGGTAGGCACCTATAGTTCCAGCTACTTGGGAGACTGAGGCAAGAGAATCGCTTAAACCCAAGAGTTGGAGGTTATAGTGAGCTATGACACCACAGCACTCTCTGAGGGTGAAAAAAAAAATTTTCTGTCTCAAAAAAAATTTTTCTGAAGCATTCTCTGTGGGAGTAGCACATTTGCTTTAAAGATCTGAGAACAGCCTCATTCATTAGTTAAATGTTGAAAGGCTTTGTTTTTGTTTTAGGTTTGTGGAGGTACTGGTTTGAGACAGTCTTACTCTGTTGCCTTGGGTTGAATATAGTGGTGTCATCATACCTCCCACCAACTTCAAACTCCTGAGCTTAAATGATCCTCCTGCCTCAACTTCCCGAGTAGCTGGGACTACAATTACCCAGCACAATACCAAGTTAGTTTTTTATTTTTAGTAGAGATGGGGATCTTGCTCTTGCTCAGGTTGGTCTCGAACTCCTGAGCTCCTGCTTTGGCCTCCCAAAGTGCTAGGATTACAGGCAGAGCCACCACACCTGACCTTTTGTTTTCTTTTTAAAAGCTTAAAAGCCATGACATTGCTGCTAGAACCTTGCTACTTCGCACTTATCTATAAGGAGCATGTTTGCACTCTCTGGATATTTTTAACCAGGCTCATTTTGCTCTTACTTGAAACTCCCCGATTCTGCAGTCTTGAGTGTGCGGGCGTGGCCGAGACTGGCTCCGTAACACGCAGGGGATGTAGATGACCCAGTAAGGGTGCCCAGGACGTGGAGGAGATGCAGCTCCCCCTTCCCTTGGCTGAATGCGGGGCAGGAGAGAGTCTAGGCTGGAAATAACTGAATGCAGCAGAACGCGGTCTGCCTGCCGTGTGATTGTGTTCCTTTGCACTCTGCCACCAACACGCACCAAGCAAGCTGCACAGATCAGAAGAAAGGCGCTGGAGCCGGCCCCGGTGTCACGATCAGTGAGACCCGCACCGGCTTCCGTCCGGCCTGGGCTCTGCTGTGAGTTTGTTTCTTGCTTTTCTCATCCGTTTAATGAAATTTGAATTCCTTTCTTCAACTCTGAGATTATTCCCATGAAGGAATTTGAGGTTCCTGAAGAAAAAGTATTTGTGGCTCATGGGGTAGAGACTGTCCCACAAAGTGGAGACATTAAAGGTGCTGGGGTGGGGCAGGGCCTTTTGTTGTTAATGTCAGTTGACCTCTGACAAGGAAAAAATATTGTGCGGGGAGGGAGGTGTTTCTCAGGTTAGGCCTGGAAGCAGCCCTCAAACCTATTGGACGGTGATCACTGTTGAAAATAAAGAATAAAGTAAGAAAATGTTAAAGGAGAGTGCAGAGAGCCCCTAGGAATGAATTGTGACTGTTTCGCGGGCGGGTCTTCCACATGCAAAGTAGGAAGCTGCAGGAAGAGCAGAAGCTGTGCCAGGCCTTGTCCAGCCAGCTGAAACTCCCATGTCGGCTGCCCGAGGATGGCCGAGCCTGGGAGCAACAAGTGGCCTTGATGGAAAAAGAAAAAATAAAAAAAAGCACTCTCAGTCCTGTGGCCCTTCTACGCTGACCACCATCTCTCACCAAAAAAAGAATACATACGTTGGGCGGCCCCTGTGGCTCAAAGGAGTCGGGCGCCAGCCCCATATGCTGGAGGTGGCAGGTTCAAACCCAGCCCCAGCCAAAAACTGCAAAAAAAAAAAAAAAAAAAGAATACGTACATTAACACTGCTGGGTTTCATTTACCCATATTTCCTCTCTGTTGGCATAAATCACTGAGAATTAACCAAACCACAAAGTCAAAGGTGAGTGGATTTTCAGAGATTATTATAATAGTCTGCCTTTTTTTCTCTTATCCCTAGTTTTGTTTTTTGTTTTTTATTTTTTGTTTTTTGAGGGATGTTGCTAATGCCTCAAAGTTAGAAGAAAGTAGACATTCTGAATTTTTTTCACTTTGATTGCTTTGCGCATGTACACGTGTGTCCTCCATACCCCCCTCCTAAATAACTAATTGACCATCAAGTATCACGTTCAGGAATGTGACCTGTAGAATCAACCTGGTTTTGAATCCTAGCTTGGAACTTCTTAGCTTCATAGTTTGGGTAAGAATGTAAGCTTCAGTTTCCTTATCTGTCAAATATAGATGATAATAGTACCCACCTCCGTTGGTGACTATAAGGATTAAGTGAGGTGACACATGCCTGTGGCGCACGTGCTGTTTAACAATCTTAGCTGGGGATGGAAGGAGTAATCACAGCAGTTACAGTGATGCTTGTATCTGTGTCGTCAGCCCCTGTGTGAGGTTTACGCACAAGTTTTTGGCTTATAATAAATGCTTGCTGGCCAGGTGTGGTGGCTCATGCCTATAATCCTAGCACTCTGGAGGGCTGAAGTGGAAGGATCCCATGAGTTCAGGAGTTTGAGACCAGCCTGAGCAAAAGCAAAACCCAGTCTCTAACTAAAAATAGAAAAATTAGTCAGGGGGTATGGAGGACACCTATTGTCCCAGCTACTCGGGAGGCTAAGGCAGGAGGATTGCTTGAGCCCAGGAGTTTGAGGTTACAGTGAGCTAGGCTGAAGCCTCACATAGCACTCTAGTCTGGGCAACAGATTGAGACGATGTCTCAAGAAAAGAAAAAAATATATATATGGGCAGCACCTGTGGCTCAGTGAGTAGGGCACCGGCCCCAAATACCGAGGTGGTGGGTTCAAACCCAGCCCTGGCCAAACTGCAACCAAAAAATATCCGGGCTTTGTGGCAGGCGCCTGTAGTCCCAGCTACTCGGGAGGCTGAGGCAAGAGAATCACACCTAAGCGCAAGAGCTAGAGGTCGCAGTGAGCTGTGATGCCATGGTACTCTACAGAGGTACTCTGGTACTCTAAATAAATATATGCATATATATTTAGTACTTGCTGCTATATTATTTCCTGCCTGAAGGAAAAATATCAAATTCCATATGAAATGCAGTCCTGTGTTGATTGAGTGCCTACCATTACCATGTGTCACACCCAGGTCCCTGCCATCCAGGGGCTTATAGTCAGAGACGTAGGAACACAGATAGTTACAATGAGCTCAGAGCCACACAGTCCTGGGGTTAGGCCAGCAACTAGCAGGCCAAGGTCTCCCAGACGAGGAACAGTGGGCTGGGATCTGAACGTCGGTGTGTGTGAACATGGGGTCAGTATGGAGCTGTGACCCCCCATTCACTCCTTCAGAATGCTGAGCTCGGGCCTTTAGGTAGGCATCTTCCATAAGCAGAGAAAAACTCATTTATATTTCCTGTGTTGGCCAAACTAAGGAAATGGACATGTCCATTTGAGGCAGATTTAAACAATAAGAGTTAAAATAAAAAAAGTTTGAATTTGGAGAACAACACATTTCCAAGGCCTCACAAGTTACTGCTCCTTTCACTAAGATTTTCTACTTTTTAGGTTGGAGAAGAGGTTAAAATATGACAAATCTCTCTTCTGCACTCCCTTTCCACAAATCCTAGCCAGGCAACAGGATAAAGACCATTTTCCCTTTCTCCAGGGCAGGCCAGACCCTCTAAGATGGGTCTGAGAGGTGTGTGGTCAGCCACCTTAGGCTGTGGTTCCACGAGGACAGGTGACCACAGAACCATGGAGAACCTGCAATGTTGTAAGAAAAAAATCATGATTTAACAAGCAAGGCACAACCTCCTGTCCTTACAGGGAGGCAAGAAGTTAAACCTTTTTGAAGGATGCGTAATAATAGTATGCAAAAACCGTCCATAATGGTACATGAAAAAGCAATGATTCTAATTTATGAGTATTCAAGTCATAAACTATACTTCTAATTTTAAATTCACATATAACAATTCATTTAGCATATAAAACTAGTTGTGTATATATACAAATATAAAAAGGAAATACACCAAAATAGCAGTGGTTATATACCAACAGTGGAATTTTATAGGGGAAATTTATTGACGTCTTTATTCTCTATATTTTCACAGTTTTCTCCAGGGACCCCCTGTTGTATCGAAGGAGAAAAAGTAATTTCATGACTCTCTCAGTTAGCTGAAATTAGCCCTAAAGAAGCTATCTGCGTTTCGGCCAGTCACTGTGTCAGTTCTAGCCCCGACAACCATCTTAGCAGGATTGCTGACATTTATCTCTAAATGTCAAAAACCCATGATGGGGAAATATTTATTTCTATAAATACAATTTATGAAGATTAATTTCTGCCTGGTACATGAAAGAACTAACTATAGATAGAGTTAAAGAGATGTCAATGAATTGTGTGAATATGCCCAGAATATTCTCGAAGCTATTTTTGCCTCAGGATGTGGGTGAAGCAAGTTGTAGACCAGGCTTACCCTAGGTCTTATAAAACAAGGAGTACAGCAAAATATAGCCTGAAGGAAAATGTAGCCTCTTTCTGGAGACCCCACTGAGAACCCAGAAAAAAATATGCTTCCTCTTGGGGTCCCCATGGTGCATTGTTTGCATTTGGACAGCAGGTGAAGACAGCTGGGAAGAATGGCTGCCAGCCATCTGCATTCACCCCTTCTGTCCTTAAAGTGTAAGTCCCCTTATTTTAGAGACCTGCCAGGCAGCTTCCTCTCTTCTAGTTTATCCAAAAACCATTTTTTGAGCACCTAAAATATTCTAAGCCCCAGAGATGAAAAGCAAAGTAAGATGAGAGCCCTCCAGGAGCCCAACCACCTGAGGTAATCAGACCCAGAAAGAGAAAATCATAATAAATGCCAGGGAGTGGCAGGTGCCCAGAGGAGGGCACCTGACTTGGCTGGGACAAGCAGGAAAGGGACTCAAAGGAGGTTCCTGGAGGATGTGATGCCCAAAGTGATCTTCAAGGATGAGCAGTAACTCACTAGGCAAGGCAAGTAGATGGGGAAAGGGCGTATTATCAAGAACAAAAGCCTTTATAATATGCAGAATCCTTGGTCATTTGGAATAGCTTTTGGGGTTGACTGCCAGCACGAGGACATTTAATGAGATGAAAGGCAGCCCCTTGGTGACTGGCTCTCTGAGCACTAGCTGAGGGGCTGTGGGGTTCAGCAGTCTGGCCTCTGGGTAGGGAGCTGCTATTTGGCCTGGTGTCAACTGCTCATGCATCTCGGAACTGAATCTGTGGTTGACTGGGTAAAGACAGACAGCAGCTTCTATTCAGAGAACCCTGGAGGTCCCTTGGACCACACCCACTTTCCCAGTACCATCTCCTCAGTGGCAGTGATGGGGCCATAGGGTTGTAGTCCATGGGGAATCTGGGACTTAGCTCAAAGTCTCTGTTCACTGATAGACCCTGGTCCTGCAGACCTCCCTAAGTGCTTTTCTGCCCTGGGCTCCCACGTACAGACACAGTCCTTCCCCTGAGTGTGTCTGTCTGTGTCTGCGCCCTCTTGGTGGTGTGGGTGAGCCTCTACCCACCTCACAGGTGCCTCTGCCAATGCCTGTAGCTTTCCGATACTGTGACACCAAACACATGTGTTTCTTTGGTTCCAGTAAAGAAAATGTGGCCATTGTCTTTTTAAGGCTAATGGAAAGGGCTGCTAGATGGATCAAAATGATCCATTCGTACAGAGCAGCCAGCCAACTAGGTGTCTCTGGATGTGCCCCCATCTCAGGGCCCTTTCTTCTTTGTCATACTCACCAGATGTCGTGGAGGCTTACACCTGGCATGCCTTGTCAGTCTTTTTGGCAGTAATGGGTTCAACAAAATAAGCCCTCGGATAAATGTTTAAGTGAACAAATGGACTCATTCTGTAAAAGATTAAGGCAGTCTCCATAATAGGTATGATAAGCCTGAAAATAGAGAGACACACAAATCTGAATTAGGCTAACGGAAGACATGGACCAAAAGGAAGATTCACATCAAGGGAAAAATCTTAGCATCAATACACAGCCTGCAGAATCACTTATGTCATTTGGGCTGAGCTCTCTCTGGTGTGAGCCTCCTGGAGGTCAAGGGTAATTACAAGCTCCAGATATCTTTGAAAGAAAAATATACCCTTTCCTTTCAAAACGAAACTTCTGCGAGGCTGAAGTATGAAAGAACCTTTAGTCCTGCTCCCTATGAAGGGGTACTGTGCACTAGTGCCTTTACCAACATCCATATGGTGAATCTTCAAACCAGAGGATGCTTTCCTAGAGGGTCCCTTAAGGGAAGCGGGTGCAGACACCAGCAGTCTCAGGAAGGCAACCGAGACAGGACAACATAGCTCAGTGGCAGGAAACACAGGCCGATCTGAAGTCAGATCTGGATTTGAACCCGGGCTCTGCCATTTACTGTCTGTGTGAACTTAGCCAAGTTAATCAGACACTGAGTTGCTCACATGTAAGACTGATAATCTCCTCTGGAAAGTGGCCGTGAGAAGTTGACAGTGCCCAGAAGGCGCTCAGCCCACTCCCTGGGACGCAGCAAGCGATGTCACACATATTTGCTGCTGATGATTTATCATAATTATGAGAGGATACAAAACGTGGTTCAAGTTCACGCAGTTTGACCTGGTTTGAGGATCAAACCTCATGTAGCCTACAAGAGAATATTGGCTGCATATCCACAGTTAGTGTCCGCACAGCAATATTTGTTGGCTGGGATTGATAGCAGTTGAACTGTAGAGAGTTCTACTCTTTGCTCTGTGCTTGGAGGAGAGGGGCTGGGGCTGCAGATTAAAGGAAGTGCTGGGCATTTTACATCAACTGAGCAGATGAGAGAATTGACATCTAGTGTGAAAAGTGATGAGATTAAAAGCCTAGCCAGAGCCTGGAGCAGTGGCTCACGCTTGTAATCCTAGCACTTTGGGAGGCCAAGGTGGGTGGATTGCTTGAGTTGAGGACTTTGAGACCAGCCTGAGCAAAAGCTAAACCCTATCTCTACTAAAAAAAAAAAATAAGAAGAAAGACAGAACGAAAGAAAGGAAGGAGGGAGGGAGGGAGGGCGGG
>CAUYRH010171456.1:0-15876 GCA_963574655.1 Perodicticus potto | reverse complement strand
TTTTTTGAGACAGAGCCTCAAGCTGTCACCCTGGATAGAGTGCTGTGGCATCACAGCTCACAGCAACCTCCAATTCCTGGACTCAAGCGAGTCTCTTGCCTCCACCTCCCAAGTAGCTGGGACTACAGGTGCCCGCCACAAGGCCCAGCCATTTTTTGGTTGCAGCCGTCATTGTTGTTTGGCGGGCCGGGCTGGATTCGAACCCACCAGCTCAGGTGTACGTGGCTGGCGCCTTAGCCCGTTGAGCCACAGGCGCCGAGCCAGAATTTATTTTTTTTTTCAAGATTTCCACGTTTGGATTTTGGAGATACTAAAATTTCTGTTGAAATAATATTTCAAGTTGTCGTTTTGTGGAGATTTGTCACAACGTAGGTTTTTAGGCTTACTGATACCTGTGTTCAGTGTTCTTTGATTCTCTTGGTTTGTCTCACTTTTGAATGTATTTATAAGCAGTTGTGCTTGATTGCGGATGGCATTTGCTGCTCTGTGAGCAGGTCACTGCCTGTAACCCGGCATGCTCAGTGTGAGCCCAGGTGTCCATTGACTGAGCCAGGTAGTATGTGAGCACACAGCATGCTGGTCCTTCTCTCAAGGTTCAAAATGGGCGGGATTATCTCCGTTTTACAGATGATAAAAATTGAGTCACTTGCCCAATTCTGAGCCCCAAATCTACACCCTTTTAACTACAAAGGGTGCTTGCTCCTATGTTCTCCAAAATGTAGACTGTCAAGCCAGACACAATGCCTTTAGCACCCTCCCACCTCCCCAGCTCTTGATCTCCTGGGAAGCTGTCTACAGAGAATATGTATGACAGAAGAGAATGCTACTCAAACTGTGGGCTGCGCAGGAGCGGGCTAGAAAGAAATGTGAATTCACAGGTCCTACTGGAGAGGCATAGAACCGGAATCCTTGGGAATGGAGCACAGGGTCTACTTTCAGAAGCTCTGGAAGTGTATATACAAGCTCAAGTTTGAGAAACACTGATGGAAGGGACATATTTTGCATTTTCATAAATAAATAAGTGCATATAAACAACATTTCGAATCAGCATACTGAAAACTTCTTTATCATACTATTGGTCAAAATACATTTAAAGGAATGGGCAAGTTACTGATACAGTTCACACCATTTATAGTTTTCTCTTACAATAAAAACTCGTTCATTCAGGTTTCCCTAATTTGCAAGTTTTAATTCTGATAAAGCATCCGCTAATGCTTTATATTTAGATTGTGTCGTAGAAGGATTTCTTAAATGCAAAGCAAATTAGTTGTGCAGATAAGATTGCACTGAAAATACTAAGTTGTACCTAATGGCCTAACTCTGTATACAGTAAATACCCCTCCACTCCGTTTCCCTCTCCCCAGCCCCTGCCACCCATCCAGGCCCACTTTTTACACTGCTTTACTCCATATCATTCACAAACCCTACAGTTCACCTCTTTAAAGTGCACAAGTCGATGGATTTTAGCATATTCGCAGTTATATGACCATCACCACAGTTAGTTCCCGAATGTTTTCATCACCCTGTAAAGAAAACCTATGCCCATTATCACTCACTCCCTCTTCCCTCCTCCCAGCCCCTGACAATCACAACTTCACTTTGTTTCTGTAGATTTGCCTCTTCTGGCACATTTCTTATAAATGGAACTATACTGTATGTGGCCCTTTCTGATTGGGTCCTTTTCAAGGCCCATTTTTAGTTTTATTTACCTTTTTTTGATGCTTATTTTTAGAACAAAGTATAGTAAACGTTTGTGTAACTATAACCCTGATCACATGGCATTTTTATTTTTATGTTTATTTATTTTTGCAGTTTTTGGCCGGGGTCAGATTTGAACCCACCACCTCCAATATGTGGGGTCGGTGCTCTGCTCCTTTGAGCCACAGGCATCGCCAATGGCATTTTATTTTATTTTTCATGGCATTTTATTTTTAAAAGTCTTTGTTCTTAGCCAAGAAAAACTGACTTCACTAAGATAGGAAGATCTCCATCTAAATGCCACCTGTATGACGATGTAAGAAAAAGGAATACGCAAGAATTCTTCTTCTAAGCAAGAATCAATGAAAATCATACAGGGTCATAAATCTAGTAATGCCAGACCTGGTCAGAGACTGGCTAAACGAAAGCAGAAAACACACAGTTGCTGCCAACATCTGCTATATGCATTTCTAAAATAATGCAGTTGACCTTTGAACAGCCTGGGTTTGAACTGTGTAGACCCTGTTTTTGAGATTCGCAACAGTTTTAAAAAAGCTTGTAGACAAGCTGTATAGCCTAGGAATCTTGAAAAATTACAAAGCGTGTCATGAATGCATAAGATATGTGTAAATGAGCCTATTTTATGATTTACTGCCATGAAATACACACAAATCTATTATAAAAAATTTAAATTCATCAAAACTAATGCGCAGAAACAGAGTCTACATGAAGCAGTTGAGAAGCGTAAACATAAAGATGTGTTATTAAACCATAACAGCATAAAATTACATCATACTGTGCTACCATAATGATTTTGGGGTTACCTCCTGTTGCTGTTGCACTGAGCTCAAGTGTTGTGAGAATCTGCTTAAGACGTCATGTCACACTGATCTCAGTGTGAGCAGTTTGCCTCCCCAGTAAATTGAGTGTGGCAGTACAAAGTGATCTCTCTTGGTTCTTAAATATTTTTCATCGTGTTTAATGCAATACTGTAAACCTTGAAAAATACCATGGGGACACATAGGAAATGCCATTAGTGATGCTGGAAGTGATCCCAAGAAGCAAAGCAAAGTCATGACAAGAAAAAGTTGAATTGCTTGATAGGGTCCACAGGTCTACAGCTTCTGTTGCCACCATTTAAGATAAAAAACTTCAGCATAAGGACCAAGCTTAAAAACAAAAACAAAAACAAAAGGAAATTCATGAAGCTGTCATAATAGCTATACCAGAGGGTGTAAAAACTTTGCACTTTTTTACAGAATATCCTTTTATCTTGTATTGAAATTGCACTTTTTATGTGGGTGCAAGGTTGCTGTGAAATCATACCTATAGACTCTGCTATGATTCAAGGAACAGCAGAGTCATTATATGACAACTTAAAGCAACAGAAGGGTGAAGGATCTTAAACTAATGTCAGCTAAGGATGGTTTGATCGTTTTAGAAAGAGGTTTGGCTTAAAACATGTCAAGATAACAGAAGCAGCTTCTGCCAACTGGGAGCAACAGTGAGTTCTCAGACGCTGAGGCGAATGGGTTTATCTAACTGCACAGGTTTCAGTGCAGACGCCTCTGCCACCCCTGAGACAGCAAGACCAGCCCCTCCTCTTCCTTTTCTTCTTCAGCCTCCTCAACATGAAGACAATGATGCAGACTTTTATTGTTGATCCACTTTGAATAGTAGATATATTTTCTCTTCCTTATGATTGTCTTCATAATATTTTTTCTCTAGCTTACTTTTATTGTAAGAATACAATATATAACTCATATAATATACCAAAAAAATAGGTGTTCATTGACTGTTACCGGTGAGGTTTCGGTAGTCTATTAGTAGTTACGTTTTGGGGGAGTCAAGAGATGTACTTGGACTTTCCAGTGCACAGGGGTTGGTGCCCCAGCTGCAACATTGTTCAAAGGCCAACTGTGCTTGGAGTTGCAAAGTAGCTAACAGAGAAAACATACTTTGCTTTTGTTATTTTAGGGAGAAACCCAGCTTCCTGCCTGGGAAAGATGGATTAGTAGTATAGATGGGGTCTTACCTTTTAATACTCACAGGGAATTGTACTTCCCTATGGATTATTTTATCTGCAGATTGTTTGCAGATGGGAAAATAACCCCAGAATCCAGTGCACTGGAACACTTAAAACAGTTATCCGTATCAAGAAAGGCTCCCCACGGGACAGGTGCCAGTTTATGCTGATGTCCCCTCTGAAGTGTCCTGCCCTGGGCGGTGCTGTATGTTCTTCCTCACTCCATCCCAATGACAGGAGCCCGGGACCCCTGCCCCCATTCAGGAAGCTCGCAGGGCTGCTTCATTTATTGTTTGCTTGCAGGATTTCTTTGGCCCGAGTTTTTTTACTTAATTGCTTCATCAGCAGTGCATTGGCAAAGATGTTGTTTATATTTTACCCGCCATGGTGACAGTTAAAATATTTCTCTACCGTCGAATCATCTTAACGGGTTTGGTGGGAGGAAAGAGGCATCATCAGAGTAAAGGGCTGACCCTCCACCGTGAGTAGGTTGAGGTCACGGTCAGGCGGAGCTTTTGGGGGCGGTGGCAGCAGCCTAAGCTGGGTAGGAGGGGCGACCGTGGCAGGTGGCTTTGGCTGGAGAAGGGCTGCTCTGGGAGGAGATGGACGGATGTGTTTAGGTGAGATGTTTGTGGGGCAGCTGATGTGTCTGCCTGCTGGGAAGGACAGAGACACCTGTACAGGTGACCCCTTTAAGGAGAAGGGGAGTCTTTTTCTCCAGAGAGAGAGGGTGGGTGGTGCATTGGTGGGGACCCCTATAGGAGGGAAGGCAGCAGGACAGGTGGTGACCTTTGCTCTGTGTGGGCAGCCCTGGCAGGGCCCCCAGCTCGTCACCTTCACACAGTGCTACTGAAAGCCCCAGTGATGAGCACCTTAGGTTCAGGGCACCTGCACATTCTGTGGGGCCTTTAACAAAACAAAACAACGCAAAATGACAAGTAACAAACTGGGGCCATGGCCTTGGCTGGGTGAGCAAAGGATGGACAGTGTAAGGCTCCAGCTGGCCTGGTCTGGGCTGAACCCGCCTGTGTGGTGACCACTCCAGTGGCCTGCGGAGGGCTCCAGTCTCCGTAAGCCTGACCGGGGTGCCCTTGTTGCAGCTGTCCTGAGAGAGGAATGAAGGCACTCGACAATTAAAAATTAACTGACAAAGTCATGAGATTATGAGTACTGGTGCCAGATCCTTGGTTCCTAGATGGGCTTATGATAGAAAAAGAGAACTTCAGAGCTGAGGCACAAAGACAGAGCAGTCCTCTGGCAGGGAGCCTGAGGCTGGGGAGCTCTCACTGCACCCAGGTGCCGCCTTCCCGGCCGGTAGAGGAAGGGCAATTTTAATTATTCAGACGCAGAATCTCCATATTAACAAACATTACCTGACGCAGTGAGAGCTGATTTTGTAAAGTTTTCGGGAAGTACTCCCCACCACCAGCCACCAACTTTTTTTTTTGGAGACAGGTTAAGCTGTCATCCTGGGTAGAATGCTGTGGTGTCATCATAGTTCACAACCTCCTCCAACTTTGGGCTCAAGTGATGGTCTTGTCTCAGTTTTTCTGTTTCTCATTCTTGCTCAGACTAGTCTCGAATTCGTGAGCTCAAGCAGTCCACGCACCTTGGAGTGCTAGGATTACAGGTAGTACTCCCTTTTTTTATAATGAACTGTTTATCTATTAAATGAAGTCTTGCTCTGTCACTCAGGCTTGGAGTGCAGTGACCTACTTATAGATCACTGTAGCCTCGAACTTCTGGCTTCAAGCCATCCTCCTGACTCAGCCTCCCAAGTAGCTAGGACCACAGGTGCCCACCACCACACCTGGCTAAAAATTTTTTTTAATAGAGAGAGGGATCTCAGTATGTTATCCAGGCTGGTCTTGAACTCTTGGCCTCAAATGGTCCTCCCATCTCCTCCTGAAGTGCTGAGGTGTCAGACACTGCTCCCAGCCTCTTAGTGAACATTGTAGGGTGGGAGCACTGGGGAGAGGCTTTGGGGAGAAGGTCAGAAGGAAGGGAGTTTACTATGATCTGGAAAGTCAGTATTCCTTTACAATCAGGCACTGAATTTTCCCTTTGACTTCCTGTGAGTTATGAGACGTGGAGCTACTCTGCTAGATCCCAGGGTAGGGCTTTGGAGGTTGAGTCAGGAAAAAGATGTGAGAAGACAGAATCGCTGCTCTAGCACAGATCCTGAACCAACACGCACGTGTGGCAGCTGAAGAACAGTCAGAGTGTAGAAGACTCTAGTATCAATTACTGGAGTGTGCCACGAGGTAGATGTAGGTTCTGAGGGACACAAACCCTGTGATGAGCTAGTGAGGTTGGGAATGAGGGCACCTTTCGGTCATATCTAATCCCTAAGTGGAATTTTCAAGAAGGCCGTGGGTGCAGCGAGCCGGGCTACAGGGGCCTTCTATGCACTGGCAGATGTGTGCAGGGGCCCAGTGGGGAGTACGTTGCCAGGCACGACCCTGAAGTCCCCGATGTGGCATGTGTCGGGATGGACTCCATGGCTCACAAGTGGGAGGGAGCATTTACCTGTCTTGGGGACATCTGTGCAGCTGGACTAGAACCCAAGCTCATCTTTGGCCTTTGCCGTACAGTTTATTTATTTATTTTTTACACGCAGGGTGTAGCAAAGTGTGTTGTATTGACAGGCTCTGCTTACAATCACTTTATGTTAAACGCGGCCTGTTTTGGGATGACCCACCCTGAAAGTTATGTTTCAGATACAAACATTTCTAATTCATTCCCCTCCTCTGAGGCAACAGGGAAAGTTAGTGCCTACTACCTGCATGCAAACCAGTTTTCTAAATGCTTTTGTCTGGGGTCATGCTAAATTTTCACTAGCTGATAGGAAGCTTATTCAGAGGGGATTGTTTTTCCTATTAAAGAGGATTCTTAAAAACCTGGACTCCTCCAGTTGAATACAAATTCGATATGTGAGTATACACAGGCACGAATATACACGTATATATTGCTTCCATCCAAGTTCTGTCTTCAGCGTAGATAATCTCAAAAACTGTTGTTGAGTTTTGAAGGTAAACCTTATTCCTACTCAAAGACATTAGAAATGTGTAGAAAAATGTAGACGTGCGTATATGATACACCTTTGTTTCTTTCATAGATATAAGTGTCTAGAAAAGCAGAGCAGAAAATGATTCGAGAATGTTTTATAATACAAGAAAGTTGGGGAGTTTTTAATTTCAAAATATTAAGGAGGGGTACAGTGTTTTTTTGTTTTAACGTGGAGACACTGTATAATGCTAATGTCAAGACTTTCATCGTGGCCGTCACCAGGCTGGTGTTCGTTGTACTGGATAGTTAAGTTTTAGCCCTCAGCACCTCCCACCATCCCCCTTTCTTGCTCTTCAGGGTCCTTTGTGTCCTTTTGTGCCCCTCTGTATCCATTGTTTAGCTCCCACTTCGTATTAGCGAGAACATGTGGCATTTGCTTTTCCATTCCTGAAATACTTCACTTAGGGTAGTGGCTCTAGTTTCACCCAGGTTGCTGCAAAAGACATTGTTGCACACCTTCGTACAGCTAACTAGCTCTCCAAGGTGTGTACATATACACACACACCCCATTTTCTTTATCCACTCAGGAATTGATGGGCGCTTAAGTTGATCTCATGTCTTTACACAGAAGTTTGTCAAAGGCCAAGTTTATCTTATATAAATACATTTTGGAAGAGAGTAAGATTTTAATACGTGTATCTATGTTGTTTAGGAATTTGACCAGTCACAACTGCTACATCTGTCTTCAGAGTGTATTTCCCGTGGGAAGCACATGGATCGTAGACATCTAGCTCAGAGAGAGGGAAAAAGAAACTTCTACTGTGCGGTTTTGACTGTTTCTGCCCCCAAGACCTACTGGTCATTCTCCAGACTTGTGGATTTTATGTATAAAGGTTTTACTGTTTCCATGAGGACATGTGGTGTGTTTTCCCCAGGCCTGTGGAGGGTGGGCCGTGTTTTCCAGTGTTTAATGTGAGATTGTAAAACCAAATGAACAAACAAGGTGTCTCAACTCGTAAAACGTTAATGACAACAGACGGATGTTGATTCCTGGTCTTTAGACCTCAGTGTGTTCTGGAATACGGGGGAAAATCTGCTCTAATAGAGACTTTTTTTCCATCTTTTGTGTTCTATTGAGTAGAAAGAATCATAACTGTATAACTTGCTTTGTCCTGTTCAATAATTCATGAACCTTTTTCCCAGCATGGGAAAGGATCTTACTTATTGGCTATCAGTTATTTTTGTAACAAAAATTGGACCTAATACTGAAATCCCTATTGCTTTTTTGAGAAACATATTAAATTTTTACAGTATCTCTCTCCCACATGTTGAATTTCAGGGTAATTTTAAACCAGATTCTTTAAAGTTTGTGAAATTCATGGTCCTATTACCAAATAATTTACAAAAGAGCCAAGTTTTCTCCCCTGAGCACCTTATTTGTATAATTTTTTTTCTTCTAAAGAGTAATCTTTTGAGAAGAATATCAACGATAAAGTTCCTTTGGGGCAATTTGAATATCATTAAAATTTCAGAGAGGACTTTTCAATTGGAATATATTCATGTAAATATTAGGGAGTTTTGTAAAATTTTTAAGTGGGATAGAATGAGGTACAATTTTTGATGGAAATGCAGTCAATCCCATATTCCTAGCAGATTGGCAGTTTGGTTTTCCCAGCAAACCTCCCCTTTTCTTTATTCCCCTCAGCTTTTTTGAGGTACACCTGGTAAATAAAAAACTGCACATAATTATACGAAATGGCGAGTGGGGATCTATGTGTAGGCTCACGTTACTGGCACCTAGTCAGGGTAATAAATATATCCATCACCTTTGAAGGTTTATTGTGTCCCTTTGTTGCTGGGAAAAACCCCGGAAAACAACAAGTCCCCTTTCAAGAGAGGCAGCGTGCCCTTTTCTCTCTTCTGATGCCACGTTCTGCTCTCCTCAGAGCTGGAGGATCCTCTTGGATGGTTTGTGACCTGAGAGCACCAAGCACTTGCCACGTAATTGAGAAGTGTGGAGAGGACAGTTTCCCTCTCCAGGAAGGCTCTATTTCTTCCATAAATTGGGCTTTGAAGTAGGAGCTTAGCAGTAGCAATCACTGGAGAGCTTCCTATTCCTCTCTGAGTGAGGCCCAAAAGTCCTGTTTCATTATTTCATTTGAAGAAAATGATCAGCACTGGTCAGAGGTGGATGACTATGTGACGTTAGCACGTTTCGGTGCCCATTTGGTTAGTTTTCTGCTGGGTGGGAGTAGACAGATGTGATCTTAGATGTGTGAAGCCGCAGAGGGGGGAAGGGACTGATAAGCCCCCCACCTCTCCTGGTCTCTGGGGGGCGGGGTGGTTGTGTCTTCTCGATTTGCTGCCTCTTAAAGGGGAACAGTAAGGCTTTTCTTTGCTACTAGGGAGAGATTCATTTCTATTCCTGCCATAAATTAGACTGAAGAGAGGGATTTAGTTTATTGCTAGCACTGAAGTTAAAAACCACCTCCCTTTCCCAAGTGGTCTCTTAATTGGGTTCATTAGTTTTTAAATGTTAATTGGATTTGCTAAAGTTTAATTCTTGAAAGATTTTAGATGTGAAAAGGAACACCTCATTTACCACTACTGTGTCCCGAGAAACCTGCAGTCATTTTTGTGTAGCTTTTTTTTTTAATCCAAGAAATGGATTAATTATAAAGCCATTTAGAAAGACTATTAAAATCAAATGTCTGCTTTAATTCATGTTTGTCTTATTAGTTTCTTGATAAGCATTTTGTAGGATGTTTATGTGAGTACAGTTAATTTGGACAAGAAAACGAATTTTCAGCTCCCGTGTTTAGCTCACTGTTTTGGGTGACATCATACACATTATAATACCTCAATCATTGAACACTTTAATTGAAATCAGTAATTAGGGTGGTCCACGTACATGGGGCATTTTGTATGTGTGGAAACTCAAGCATAATTTTTATGTTTTTGGTTTTTCTTTTTTTGAGATAGAGTCTCACCTTGTCACCCTGGGTAGAGTGCTGTGACATCACAGTTCACAGCAACCTCAAACTCTTGGGCTCAAGGGATCCTCTTGCCTCAGCTTCTCAAGTAGCTGGGACTACAGGTGTCCATTTCAACACCCAGTTATTTTTTAAGTAGAGATGGGGTCTTGTTCATTCTCAGGCTGGTCTCGAACTCCTGAGCTCAAGCAAGCCACCCACCTCAGCCTTCCAGAGTGCTAGGATTACAGGCCTGAGCTACCTGCTCTGCCCGCAAGCTTAATTTTTTAAAAGCCACTTTGAGTTTTCCTTCCCAGAGTAAAGTAGACAATCAGGCCGGAGAGGGGTAAAATCACAGATGTTTATTTCATTATTAATCCTTGGGAATTCGTTTTAGATTGATAGAACTATTCCTTAAAAGAAGAACTTGTTTTGCTGTTGTTTGTAATTGCGAAGGTAGCGCAGAGTTACCTGGCAGTGACAATTTCAAGTAGCACAGAACAGGCAGAGATGTATCTCATTCCTCTGAAGATTTTTGAGATACATTCTCAATTAGGATGAGTAGATCAGAAAAATAAGCTTTGGCTTCTCATTCTTGTAACTTTTACAAAATTAGATTCTATACTTTTTGTCTAAGAAAGGTGACTCATTTTTTGTTGTTGTTAGGTCAAAGCAAGTGAGGAGCCTGTGCAGGGCTGTGTGTGTGTTTACAAACTCTATGCCCACCTTCTCTGGGGAGAATCTAAAAAGTTCAGAGTTCTTGGTCACGGGGTACTGAAACAGTGCTACAAGGGAGGCATTTAGAAAAGTTTAATTTTAACCAGGTACTTAAACAGCAAAAGACAGTGACATCACTAAGAACACAGCACTTCAGTGAATAGAGGCTTTGTTGTCGTAGGTCTCTAACTAGACCACTGAAACGGAACGTTAATTGTTAAGTAGGTTAAAAAAAATCCAGCTGTTCCTTGGGCCTGTGTACTTCCTGGAAACCGCTTTCTGCACAGAAATGAGGGCCAGGGCAGCCCTGTGTTCAGGAGGTAGCGGGTCCTCCACACAGCTGGCCGGCCACTCGTTATGCTCTGTTCGTGGGGTGCAGCTGTCCACACCCCTGGCTGCTGTGGTTGGGTTCCCTTTGGTCCCCACCTGGGGTTTCCTTAACCGTTCTTTAAGAAAAGCACACTGGGTTCTAAATGACCAGGCCAGGTCATTTAACACAAACACCCCATCTCAGTGTGTCTGGCTGGGTCGTCAGTACCTGCAGCCTGGGGCTCCCTGGGGGTGGGGGGACGGGAAACACAAAGAGCTATTTGAACTGGTGGAGGAGGAGGGGAGGGCCTGACAGATACAGCAGCTCAGGGCTCTGCGGGGAAACAAAGCAGCTGAGAAAATGCCCCTATGGGAAGTTAGGAAGTGAGTAGAGGCCAACCAAATGAGCACCCAAGTGTAAAAAAACAAAAGACCCTGGTTTTTATGTCACAGAAGTCATGATACAGTAGAACCTCCGTAGCTGACCACCTCCTGAACTTGACCTGGTTTTCATAGACCGGACGTGCAGCACATTTATGTATCATACAGCAGCCCCAATTCCTATGTTGACCAGCTTGCTACAGTCCCTTGAGTCGTCAGTTTACAGAGGTTTCTACCGTATTTAATAATCAAATAGGGATTTTCAAATATCTTAGACAGATGGGCACAGATCAGGTGATGTTTTAATTGAATTATTCCACTGTTATAATTTTGCCTTTGGAAATACAGCAAGTATAATGGTTCCTTGTTAATGTACTAAGTGAACTTTTTTGGGAAAATATTTCTAATGATGTGATACTACTTTTATGTGACAAACTTAAACTCTTTTAAAAAAGAGAAACCCTTTTCACAAACATCAGTCCTTGACCCTTTTAAGGAGGGAAGAAGTCTGCATTTTTGCTTGAGGAATATTTCTTTTTTAAAAATTCTTTATTAAATTATAAGTGTGTACATTAATGCATTTATGAGGTACAATGTGCTGATTTGATACACAATGTGGAATGCTTACATCTGATTAACATAACCATCTCCTCGCTTACTTTTTTGTCCGTGGAAAGACATTCATACTCTATAATAAATAGTTTAGAAATGTATCCTTGCATTGTGCACATTAGGTGAGGTCTGTCTGCTGATGTTTAGTTTTAATCCTTGTGGTGAGAGAGAGAGACATTTTAGCAGAAGTGTCCTGCCACCATTGATGACACATAAACCGTCTGGCTGTTGAAATGATCGATGTCACCCACACCTGCCTCTCAGCGGAGGCCAGAAGGTAACCAGATGTGTGTCTACCAAAGGAGGTTCACACAGGCCCTGTGTTTGTACCTGTCTTTGAGCATTACAGAGGAAAAAAGTCAGAAGGAAACCGAAGGCTGTACTATTCCTTCATGATGGTTCCCAGTGGTAATGTTTAAAAAGCTGAAATTGCAGGGTGAGATGAACAGGCTGGTTCCCCTTCGTTAACCTTTCTGTTATGTGTGTAATGTCTGATAGCTCCTCCCATGGATTTCTTTTGGAAATCTTCAAAATTTATCAGGCTTTATATGGTTGACCCTTTCTTTCTCCCCACAAACCTAATTTTTTTGTTTATGAAGTTTCAAGCCCTTGACTTGGATATGGATATGCATTTCATAAGTGAGAAAATAGCATGTGGTTTTACACATATTAGATAATACATTGCTTTAAGTTTTTTACTCATGAGATTCACCAGTGATTTCTGAACACTGGACATCAGGCCAGCCCAGTGACTTAATTGGAAAAACATGGGCACTTTGAAAAGCAATGTAAGATTGAAAAAAACTGCACAAATGAGTTTGTTATTATTTAAAATGGCATCTCAGGTCACATATTGATTATGATAAAATCCGAAACCATGTATGTTTTGAACACTTTAGCTTCTAACAAAATATATAACAAAGCTAGTCCCCTGGGTTTGCACACAATTTGTTTCTAACATAATCTGTTAAAATTTTAATTTGTGAAATATGACATATTTACAAAAGGGTTACAAAATGTGTTAGCATAGTTTAAAAATAATAACATGAGCATTAAAGTTAAAAACTATAACATTTCTGGAATGGGGCCTTCAGCACACCCCACCCCAAGGAACCATATTTTATGCTCCCGTGTATAATGTGCACCCATGTTTTGGGTCCAAGCATTCAGGAAAAAAAAAATCTTTTGTTTTAGTTTTTTAATTCAAATTTTTATTTGTTTATATTTAAATACTTATTTTTTTTATAAAGGAATTTTAGCACTTATTTTTAACATATGGCACAAGAAATTTTATGTATCAGATAATTTTATAGAACACAAGAATAGATACAAGGTTTAAGGAATACTATGTACCAGTGTACAGGTTTATAATATTTACACATCATAGAAGGCCAAGAGCTCTGCATCACCTTCAACAACAAACTGTCGTCCTTCCAGGGCTTCAGTCTCCCCAGACCTCTACTTGGTACTGTGGCCTTGGCTCTTCCAGGAAGGCGCAGAGGTGGGGGGGAGGCCAGGGGTGCGTACACAGCAACAGTGAGCAGGAAGCCCACGGGCCATGTTGCTCCCAGCCCTAAATGCTAGCTGCTGGGACTCTGAGCTACCACCTGTCACACCCTGGGTTCCGGGGCTGGCTGGCCCGGGGCCAGGACCATGAATGCGAAACCTTCACTGTAGTGTGTGCTGCTCCAGCCAGTACTGCACCAAGGTGTCCCTGTGTGGGGTCACCTGCACCACCACATCACAGCTGCTGGCCCTGCTAAGGCCTGGCTTACCTGTGGTGGGAGGGCCATGAGCTGCGCTTGCTGGTAGCTGTGCAAGAATTTGCTTTTTTGCAAGTTCGTTATTAAGTTCAACAACACTGACTACCATATTCTAGGATATTATTTTGCGTACAGATATCATTATTGCTTCCTAGAGTTATACTTTCAATGCATAAAAGAATTAAAAACATTTATATAGATACAGAACTAGCATTACCCATGTATAACTTTATTTTTCCCTCAAAAAAGTTGGCAAAAATGTGCACATTATCCACGGCACAATACAGTATAATCACACCTTGAAATCTATGCTAGCTAATTGTTAATTCCTCTTTATAGTTAAACATGCATATGTGTATTCCTAAACCTTAGCATGGTTTTTAAATTACTTGTTTAATGCCTGCCCTCCCCACCCCTCTTCACTATGAGGAGAGGAACCGTGTGGATGGTGGTCTTTGGTCTGTTACTGGCACCGTGCTTGGCACATAGCAAGGATTTAGTAGATATTGATGGATTACGAATAAACAGAAATGCTTCTCATAAAAATTGACAATTTCTAACTTATAAATAAGGTGCCTATATGTGTGTGTTTGGATAACATTAAGTCTGAATAACAATAAAAAAAGGGTAGATAATATCAGATTTTATTCTTGGAACATGAACTTTGGTGGATGGCTAGACCCATATGTTCATTTATACAAAAGAAAAGAGAAGCTCAAACAAGTGCTTTGTCCAAGGTCATTCAGTTAGGTGTTGGCTAAGGTGGGGCCAGAATTCACATCTCTCTCTTTGTCCAAGGTTCTGCTAGGACACCCTGTACTGCTAAAGTAGCTTAGGGCAAGAGACACAGATGGCTGTATTTGGCTTATTAGGAAGTCCCCACTGGGAAAAGAGAGGCACAGAGAATGGCAGCCGCCCTTGAGCATCACACGTTAGCATCATTCCATGGGATAAAGTCCCCAATAAACCAAGAGATGATATTAGATTGTGACAGTAACATAGCTAGTTATATACGTTTTTCACAGTAGTAATATTAATAGTAATGTACTGTTTGCATTGAAGGGGGTTAGAGTTTATGGTGACTTTACTATTCAGATAAATTTTTCAAAATACCATTTTCTGAATGACCTGATGATTCAGTGTGAAAATCATAAGCCTAAAAGAAATGTTTGCATGTGATGCAAAATTCGCTAATAACCAAGACTTTGTAGCATGGCTCCTATCTGGTGATCATCGTACATCGTAGGCTCGATAAGAGGGTTCGTTACCCATGTTTTATTTATTTTTCAAAAGAGGAAATTTCCCATGTCGTAGGAACTGGGTTTTGATATTTGAAGATTCCATTGGCTCTCCTTACTGCCACCTGCCACCAGCTCTCCCCAACACACAGGGAAGATGACTTTCTCATGTTACTTGTAACTTAAAGACAAGCCAATGGTGACCCCGAGAATGGGTAAGAGAGCCTCGAGGGTGGGTCCCCAGGCCTCCTTGTTCATGGGCTGTGTGGAATGTGCCCTAGGGAAATGCTAGTCCTCGCTGTGCTTTATTTTTATCTGAAGACATTTTTTGTCTTTAATACTTAATTCAGTCACCTGTGCCTTCCATAGGCTGAAATCAGACGTAAGTTGATGTCAAAGAATGTGTCCAGTGTTGGTCTTTGAGGAAGGTTAGTTCTTAGCCTGCTTGAACATTCAAGTCAGCGGCAATAATGTACGTTTCAGGGGAAACTATATTTGCCTCAAATTCTCAGGGTATTATTTTTAGAAGAACACTTCCCAATTGTTTGACACCAACATTTTTCAACTTGATTTTGGCAAGCATGGGCCCCTGAGATTTTAAAGTAGCTTTTATCAAAACAAAGCTCCTTGGTTCTGAGTAAGTAGAATTCCAAAGGTTGGAGAAAACCCTAGTGGCACTGATAATCTAAACGGGGAGCGTGGTGAGTTAATAGCTGTGTGTTGATATAGGCTATAACAAAAGCAATTTTCAAGCCAAATTTGTCCAGTTAGGAAAAATGTTAAGTTCCTAATCTTTGAAAAGGATGTAAAAGGAGGTGAAAATACTTGAAGCATTAAGGAATGCTATTAAACATTAGTTGACAGTAGCCTTGAGTTTAGCCTTCTATTTCTCTATGACCTGGTGCTGTTGGTAAAGCTGGTAATGATGGTGATGATGGTGACAATGCTGGTGATGGTGATGCTGGTGATGTTGGCAATGGTGATAAAAGTACCGGTAGCTGCAATTTCTTTTTTTTTTTTTTTTTTTTTACAAAAAAATGCAACAATTTTATTATTATTGTAAACCAACAATTTATAATTGTATAAGTTTATGGAGTACACAGTGATGTTATAATCTATGAATACAATGTGGAATAATTAAATCAAACTAG
>CAUYRH010171455.1:0-23217 GCA_963574655.1 Perodicticus potto | reverse complement strand
AATACAAATGTTTTCATACAATAAACGAGAAAATCCCATGAAGGTTATGTCAAACAGTTGGATGAAAATATTTCAGATTGTATATGAAGCCAGCACATTGTACCCCATGATTGCACTAATGTACACAGCTATGATTTAATAAAAAATAAAAATTAAAAAAAAATTCTAATTATTTCTGGTAGAGTTTAGGAAGCTTGTGTGCTTCTGGTATTAGTATATTTCCTCCATATTTTTATGTTTCTGAGGATAGCGTGTTTTTGTAGTAATCAATGATGATTTTTTAATTTCTGTGGTATCTGTTGCTACTTTTTCTTCATCATTTCTGATTGCCGTTATTAGAGATTTACTTTTCTGTTATGGTCAGTCTACCTATAGGTTTACCAATTTTACTAATCTTTTCTAAGACCAAGTTTTTGTTTGGTTGATCTTCCAAATTATTCTTTTGTTTTCAATTCCATTTAATTCTGTACTAATTTTGTTCTTTTCTTTTCTTCTGGTGTGTTTGGGGTTGCATTGATCTTCCTTTTCCAGTTGGTTAAAATGTCCTATTAGGTTGCTGACCTTGCTATCTTTCTGTTTTCATGATGAAGACTTCTAATCCTATAAATTTCCCTCTTCAGACTGCCTTTGCCATTTCCCACAGGTTTTGATAGTTTGTGTCTTCCTTTATAATTTTATTCCAAAATCTGATGATTTCCTTCTTAATCTCTATCATTCAGCCTAAGGTGTTCGTTTGAGTATGAAGATCTCTGTTGCTATCGCATTCAATTTTTGTACTGTAATAGTCTGAGAAGATATAAGGAATAATTTCTGTTCTTTTAAATTTGTGGAGGTTAGACTTGTGTCCTAAAATATGATCAATTTTTGAGGATCATCTCTGGTCTGAGGAAAAGAATGTGTATTCAGTTTTTCTTGTTTGTTTGTTTGTTTGTTTTGTTTTGTTTTGTTTTGTTTTTGTGGTTTTTGTTTTGGCTGGGGCTGGGTTCGTACCCGCCATCTCCGGCATATGGGGCCAGCGCCTTACTCCCTTGAGCCACAGGCTCCACCCTGTGTATTCAGTTTTTTAGAATGAAATGTTCTATAGATGTGTAAGTCCTTTGTTCTAGGATCAGGTTTAAGTCCATTTTATTTGTTTAGTGTCTTGAAGGATCTATCCATAACAGACAAAGGGGTGTTAAAATCTCCAACTATTATAGTGCAGAAGGATATCTAATTGTTTATATCCATTAGGGTTTGTTTTATAAATTAAGGAGCATTCAAGTAGGGGTGCATAAATGTTAATTATTGAAATCTCTTCATGTTGAGTGTTTCCTTTGACCAGTATGTAGTGTTCATCTGTGTCTTTCCCTATTTTTTGTAGGTTTAAATCCAATTGTATTTGCAAATAAGGTTGCAATACCAGATTTTTTTTAAGATTTCCTTCTGCCTCAATTATTATTTTCTGTCCCTTCATCTCAAGATTCTCTATTCTATTCCATATATCTACCTCTTTATTTTTGTGCCAGTACCATGCTGTTTTGATCACTCAAGATTTATAGTATAGCCTGAAATCTGGTAATGTGATACCTAATGATCTATTTTTATTTATGAGTAGTGTATTGGCTATTCAAGGTGTTTTCTAATTCCATATAAATTGAAGTCCTATTTTTCAAGATGTTTAAAGTGGTGACAATGGTGCTTTAAGATGGCTGTAAGATTTTACTTTCTTCTCATGGTGTTCTATTAGATTCCAAGTGTCTGTCTCTATTTTTATGGCAATACCATGCTGTTTTGATCACTATGTCTTTATAGTACAACCTAAAGTCTGATAGGCTATTGACCCCAGCCCTGTTTTTATTACTAAGAATTGCCTTCATCATATGGGTTTTTTTTTTCTGGTTCCATATAAAACAAAGAATTATTTTTTTTCCAAATCTTGAAAGCATGATGTTGGTATTTTAATGGGGATTGCACTGAATCTGTTTGGGTAGCATAGACATTTTAACAATGTTGATTCTTCCCAGGCAAAAGCATGGTATGTTCTTCCATTTGCTAATGTCTTCTGCTAGTTCTTTTCTTAGGGTTTCATAAATTCTTTTTGGAGAGGTCCTTCAGCACTTTTGTTAGGCATTTTCCTAGGTATCTCACGTTCTTTGAAGCTAATGAGTAGGGAATTATGCCCTTGATTAGTTTCCCAACTTGGCTGTTATTGGCACATACAAAGGCTAATGATTTGTGGACATTGATTTTATACCCTGTGACATTATTTCTTAATAACTTCCATGATTCTTGTGGTTGAGCCTCTGGGGTTCTGTAAAGAAAAGGTCTTATCATTAGTGAACAAAGAGTGTCATATCTCCTCTGTCCCCATTTGGATGCCTTTTATATCCTTCTCTTGCCTGATTACATTGTCTAGAACTTCCAGCAGCATGTTGAATGGTAATGGCAACAGAGGACATCTTGGTGTAGTTTCAGTTCTAAGTGAAAAAGCTTTCGATTTTACTCCATTAAGTATGGTATTAGCTGTGGGCTTGTTATAGATGGCTTCAATATGTTTTTAAAATGTGCCAGTATACTTATATTCTTAAGTGTTCCTGTTAGAACAGGAGACTGAATTTTGTCATGCATTTTCTGCATCTATTGAGAGGATCAGATGGTCTTTGTTGTTGCTTCTATTGATGTACAGAATTACATTTAAGAATTTGCATATGTTAAACTAGTCTTGTATCCCTGGGATGAAGGCTACTTAATTATGTTGTACATTTTTTTTAATAAGTAGCTATAATCTGTTGGCTAAGATTTTGTTGACTATTTTTGCATCCATACTAATTAGTGATATTTGTCTGTAATGCTCTTTTTTGGGGTGGGTATTTTCCTGGTTTTTAAATCAGGGTTATGTTTGCAACATAGAACATGTTGGGGACAATTCCTTCCTTCTCAATGTTTTAGAATAGTTTCTCTCTTCTTTGAGGACTTGATAGAATTCTGGTGTGAAGCTAGCTGGTTCAGGGCTTTTTTATTGTTGTTGTAGAAAAAAAGTTTTTTATTGTTTCTTCAATATCAGTGCTTGATATTGGTCTGTTCAAGATATCTATTTATTCTTTATTATGTCTAGGGAGATGGTCTATTTCCTTCATGTTGTCACATTTCTGGGCATAGAGTTTCTTGTAAGAGCCAGAAATAATCTCTTGTATCTCTGAGATACCTGCTGTTATTTTCTCCCTTTTTATTTTTGGTTGAGGTTTTAGATATTTTACTTTTCTGTTTCTTGTTAATCAGACAAAAAATGTATTGATTTTATTTATTTTTTTTGAAGACCAACTTTTTATTTTGTGAGTTTTCTCAATGATTTTTTTTTGTTTTCAATTTCATTAATTTCTGATTTAATTTTGGTTATTTATTTTTCTTCTGCTGGGTTTGGGATTAAATTGCCCTCCTTTTCCATTTCCTTGTGATTATTCTTTAGTTTGTCAATGTTCTTTTTCTGTATTTTGGGTCTAGGAATCTATTAGGCTATGCTTTTGCAGTAAACAACAAGTTTTGGTAACTTGTAACATCATTATTGTTATGTTTCAGGAATTTAACAATTTACTTCTTCATCTCTTCCTTCACCCAACTGTCATTTAGCATAAGATTGTTTCATTTCCATGTCTTTGTAGGAGGATGAAAGTTTTTGTTGGAATTGAATTCCACCTTTATTCCCTTGTGGTGTGAAAAGATAAAAGGTATAATTTCAATTCTTTTAATTTATTTGAAGTTATATTTGTGTTCTAACATACAATCTATTTTGGTGCATGTTCCATGGGCTGAAGAGAAAAAACGTATATTCTTTAGCTTTAGGATGGCTTTATATGAAGACCATTTTTATAGGATCACATATAAATCTCTTGTATCTTTCTTTAGAGTCTCTTTGTTTAGAGCATATGTCTAATTCTCTCAGAGAGGTGCTACAGTCCCCAGTGATTATGGTATTATGGGATACAGTATTTCTCACAGCAAAGAAGGCCTGTTTTATAAATCTGAGAGCATTTAAGTTGGATGCATAAATATTTAGAATGGAAATGTCCTCCTTTTGTATTGTTCCCTTGACCAGTATGAAGTGACCATCCTTCTTTTTCTAAATTTTAGTTGCTTTAAATCTGCTTGTGTCTGAAAATAAGATTGTGACACTTACTTTCCTCTACTTCAATTTGCTTGAAATACTGTTTTCTGTTCCTTTACCCTGATTCCTTGAGGGTTAGATGTGTTTCCTGTAGATATCATATCATTTAAGAAAGTAAAACTGAAGAAATAAAAAGCCAAGCAACAAAACAAAACTACAACCACAATAACAAAAATTAGAATGAAATAAAAAATATATATATATATTGAGTACATACACACACACAGTGTCTATAAAGGTTGTGTGACTTAAATAGACAACTATTTTAAGTTTCACCCAAACTTTATGGGCACCTCTTATATTGCAATATATTGCATAGGCACCAGGTGGCACTGTGGTGTTAGGAGATGGAGAACACATGCTGGTTTCAATGTCAACATTGAGTGATAGATATTCCTCCAGTTGCTAAGGAGATTGGGTTCTATCTTCCCGACTTAGTTGCCCACAATCAGCACCTGGTTGTTTCATTAGCCTTCAGTACCCACTGGGTTCGGGTCTTAAAAGGTCTCACCACATGTCACAGTGGCCCCTGACAGTAATTCCTGGGGTTGCAGAAGGTGCTCAGCTCACAAAAGAGATTTCCAAACTTATCAGGTATTACAGGGCTGGCCATGCAATAGGATCCTGAAGGCTATTTCCCCCACATGGCCCTCCCAATGCTGACCCAGCTAGTAGTCAAGTCAATGGTAGATCCACCCCATCCAGCATTCAAACCCAGTTGCTGGACACTATTTGAATTCACCTACTCATTTAAACCTTCCAAGGCTGCTTCAGTAAGTAGATTAGCCCAAAATAAAAAATCTGCCAGGCAGCTCCTCCTTGTCAACTCTCCTCTATGGGTGGGATGCCCTTTCCCATGTACTCAGCTTCTGTGCTGTTCTCTTCAGCTCCAGACCTCCTCACTGGCTCCCGTGGTCCCCCACTGCTTCACTAGGCCCATGGAGTAATGTCTCCAGGTAGGTTCCCCCATCCAGAAATGGCGAGAGCTTTCTTTCCCCTGCCTTGCCACAGGTTCTGTTAGGGAGCTATTTCTGGTCTGTCATCTACCTCTACCCACCTCAGCCTTTTTTTTTTTTTTTTTTAATAAAAAGTCCCCAAACAATAGATGCTGATATAAATGCAGAGTGAAGGAACACTTATAGACTCTTATTGGGACTGTAAATTACTATAACCTCTCTGGGAAATGCTATGGAAATTCCTCAAAGAACTAAAAGTTGACCTACCATTTGATCCGGCAATCCCACTATTAGGTATTTACCCAATGGACAGGAAATCGTTTTATGAAAAAGATACCTGCACTTGAATGTTTACTGCAGCACAACTCAGAATAGCAAAGATGTGTAATCACCTCAAATACCTAACAATTTATGAGTGGATTAATAAAATGCAATACATGCTATAATGTGTAGAATATGTGTACTGTATAATTCTCCACCATGACCAAAGATGGATTAAGTATGTATGCAAAATGTTTCATGGACCTGGAAACCATTATTATAAGTGAAGAATAAAAAAAAAAATAGGAGGAGAAAAAAACAATAACACATGTACTCACTATTAGAACTAACTGATGAGTACACATGTGCACAGAGGGAAGTAAAATTCAGGGAAAATCAAGTATTGAGGAGAAGACAGAGTAGTTGTGGTAATCTCTCATGGATATATTGGTGGTAATCTCTCATGGATACAGTGAACACTATCTGGTGAGGACATACTTATAACTCCAACTAAACATAATAAATTTGACACATATAACCAAAACATTTGCACCCTAGTAAAAATTTGAAATATCAAAATAACACAGAAAGCAAAACCTCTTACAAATTGATAGTGAAAGAAAAAAATCAGAAAGATAAGCCATAGATTGAAAATAAAAAGTTAAAAAAGAATGAATAAAAAAATCCAAAGAACTCGGGCGGCTGAGGCAAGAGAATAACCTAAGCCCAGGAGTTGGAGATTGCTGTGAGCTGTGTGGTGCCACGGCACTCTACCAAGGGTGATAAAGTGAGACTCTGTCTCTACAAAAAAAAAATCCAAACAAGAAACAAAAACTTAGAAGATGCAATTCATTAGAATAATCTAAACATTCAAAAAGCTACTATATGTTATTAATAACCCAAAAAGTGCATATTAAATAACTAATAAAATATCATTTCTTATGCAGTGATTGTCAATTTTAAATGAGTAAGAGTGCTCATTGTTGAGGATGTAGAGAACAGAAACACTTGAATAGGTAGTAGGAGTGAAAACTGATACATATATAAGCCCTTTGATGTAACAAATTGGCACTTTATAACATGCCTGAGTATATTTTTATTTAAAACCTAGCAATTTCAAAAGTGTACAAGAAGTCATGATCAAGGATACCCACAAAGGTTTTCTGGCTGTTGTTGTTAAGAGACAAATTAAATGGAGCACCCTAACTGCCCATCACTGTAAATAGGGATGGACAAATATTATATGGCATATATTCACTTTTTGGCTACATATACACTTAACATAAATGACCTCATTTTGAATGCATCAAATACAAAATTCATATGTGATATTATGTAAAATGCTTCATAAGAAACAACTGCAAAACCACAACCACACATAATAAAACAATGTGCATCTGTTGTTTACATACTCAGTTTTGTTAGGGTAGTCTCTGTAGCTCTGATGATCTAGGCTAGGCTTGATCAATAATCTTGGATACAGCTATATATTAGCTAATCTAGGATGTATCGAATAGGGAAAATTGTCTGTGGCCCATTTTATCTACATCTTTCAGTCAGCTAGCAAGTATGTTTTCATGGGGTTGGCATACAAACAAAATGACAAGAAGAAAAGCGTATGATATTTTCAAGTCTCTATTTGAGTTAACTCAATTAACATCTCTTTGACCCAAGTAAATCACATAGACATAGGATGGGACCTATAATTTGTCAGGATCCAAATAATTTGATGTTCCTTGTTCAAAATAATTAAGTATCTGTCAAGAATGCAGAAAAAAGAAACCCCTGTACTCTTGGTAGGAATGGAAACTAATGCAGCCACTATGTAGAATGATGCAGAGGTTCACCCAAAAAAACTACAAAGAGAACTATCACATGATTCAGTAATCCCATTCCTGGGTATTTATCCACCAGAAAAGGAATCGATATATTGGTATATCAGAGACATGTGCACACCATGTTGATTGAAGCAATATTCACAATAGCCAAGATATGGAATCAACGTAGGTGTACAACAACAGATGAATGAAGAAAATGAGGAGTGTATACTCAATGAAATACTAGTCAGGTATAAAAAAAAATCAAATCCTGTCATTTGTAGCAATAAGGGTGGAACTGAGAATATTATGTTAAGTAAAAAAGCCAAGAACATAAAGTAAAACACCAGATATTTTCACTCATATTATGTAAGCTTAAAAAAAAAAAAAAAATTTGATCTCATAGAAATAAAAAGAGGAACAGAAGCTACTAGAGGCCATGAAAGGAAGAGAAAAGGAAAGGGTGAAAGATTTGTTAAAAGACACAAAATTATAGCTAGATAAGAGGAAAAGTTGTAGTGTTCTATAGCATTGTAGAATGACTGTAGTTAGCAATAATATACAGGTACAGGTAATAAGAAGAAGGACATCAAATGTTTCCAACACAAAGTAAATTTACATGTTTGAGGTTATAAATATGCTATTGACAGTTATCCAGATCTGATTACTGCACATCATGTGTAAAGAAATCTCACTATTATACACACCCCACAAAATGTATAATTATTTGTAAAATTAAAAATCTAGTGAAAAATAAAGAGCAACAGCAGCCCATTAAACTAAGTGCAGGAACCTTCTAACCATGGGGCTCAGAAGAAACACACAAGCCTGAACCTGACTTGCACAGCAAAGCTACTAGGAAAGATGTATATAGCACCCATGCCCTGATGATAAGTACTTCAAAGTGACATGGTAAAGAATGAAGATATGGGTAAGTGTAAATAAATTTTTTGTTTGTTTAAAACATCTCTAGGGGAGAAAATATATTTGATACTTGGGTTTTAAATATTAATTGAAAAGAAAAAAATTTATAACTACCAGACTGCTATTTAAAAAAAAATTAACATTAACATAAATAATCTGAATTTACATTTTTTTTTAAATTCAGATTAATATAAGAGTAATGTAAGGGTTTGCATTTGTCACGTAAAGTCCAAGATACAGTTGAGCCCTTTACCCAAGAGGTGAGCCATAAAACCCTACACTGTACTCAATAGATGAGAGCTCTCTTCTCCTCCCTCCTCATCCCCTCTTCTTGAATTAATTATGTTTTTCTCACAGGTGGGCATGCAGTTGTTTATATATTTGTTTTATATTAATATTTAGTATATTGGATACTTGCTTTCCCATTCTTGTGTTACTTTACTTTTTCTCTTTTTTATTAAGTCATATACACATAGATCATGAATACATTTATGCATATGTTGGGTACAATGTGTTGTTTTTTAATATAATCTGATGTGCTTACATCAAAACAATCAACATAGCTTTTGTCTCATTTACTTGATTATTGTGTTGAGACATTTATGTTCTACACCTGACAGATTTGATTTATATCCTTTCAATATGCTCCATTGGTGTGGTCCCATCATTCACCCTCCCTCTATCAAACCTCCCTCCACCCCTCCATTCCCACTCCATTTCTCTCCTTCATCCTGGGCTATAGTTGTGTTCTATCTTTTGTAAGAAAGTGTGAGTAAATATAAGTTGATTTCATAGAAGTAGTGAGTATATTGGATACTTTTTCCTTCATTCTTGAGATACTTTACTCAGGAGAATATGTTCTAGGTCCCTCCATGTAACATAAAAGAGGCAAAGTCTTCATCTTTTTTAAGGCTGCATAGTATTCCATGCTATGCATATACCATAATTTATTAATCCATTCTTGGGTCGATGGGCACTTGGGCTTCTTCCATGATTGGCTATTATGAATTGACCTGCAAGGAATAATCTGGTGCAAATATCTTTTTTCAAAGTGATTTTTGATGTTTGGGATATACTCCTAGTAGAGGAATTATAGGATCCAACAGCAGATCAATTTTTAGATCCCTGAGTTTTCTCCAAACTTCTCTCCAAAAGGAATGTATTAATTTGCATTCCCACCTACAGTGGAAAAGTGTTCCCTTTTCTCCACATCCACTCCAACATCTGTAGTTTTGGGATTTTGTGATGTGGGCTAATCTTACTGAAGTTAGATGGTATCTCAAAATGGTTTTGGTTTTCATTTCTCTAATGATAAAAGATGATGAACATTTTTTTATGTGTGTGTAGACCATGCACCTGTCTTCTTCGGAGAAGCTTCTGTTCAGGTTTCTTGCCCATAGTGAAAAGGGATCACTTGTTCTTTTCTTATTAGTAAGTTTGAGTTCTCAGTAGATTCTGGTTATCAGACCTTTGTTAGAAACATAAACTGCAAATATCCTCTTCCATTCTGAGGGCAGTCTACTTGCTTTACTTACTGTGTTCTTAGCAGTGCAAAAGCTTTTCAGTTTGATCAGATCCCAGTAATATATTTTGGTATTGCTTCAATTGCCCTGCGGGTCCTCCTCATTAAGATTTCTCCCAGACCAATTTCTTCAAGGGTTTCTCCTGCACTCTTTCCAAGAATCTTTATGGTTTCATGTGATAGGTTTAAGAATTTTATCCAGTTGGAGTCAATTGTTGTTAGAGTTGAAAGGTGTGGGTCCAGTTTCAGTCTTCTCCAAGTCGCCAGCCAATTCACCTGGCACCATTTGTTAAATAGGAAGTCTTTCCCCCAATTTAAGTTTTTGATAGGCTTAATGAAGATCAAATGACCATAAGTGTCCGCATTCATCTCTTGGTTCTCAATTCTGTTTCATACATCTTGCTCTCTATTTTTGTGCCAATGCCATGCTCTTTTGATCACTTTAGGTTTATAGTATAGTCTGAAGTCTGGTAGTGTGATTTCACCTGATTTGTTTTTATTTCTGGATAGTGTCTTTGCTATTTGAGGTTTTATTCTGTTTCCATATAAAATAAAAAACTATATTTTCCAGATATTTATTTTTTAATTTATTTTTTATTATTAAATCATAATTGTGTATATTAGTGCAGTCATGGGGCACAATGTGCTGACTTCATATACAATCTGAAATATCTTTATCAAACTGTTTGACATAGCCTTTATGTCCTGTTAATCACTATATGAATACATTTGGATCCATTTTTGCATTCCATTTCTCTTCCTCTTTGTAGGTTTGGGAGCATTCGCAAGCTTTGTCTTTGATGTCATGAATCCTTTCTTCTGCTTGTTCCATTCTGTTCCTGTGTTTCTCAGATCTTTAAGGGCTGCAACTTCTTGTCTCAATGTGTCAAAATCTTTGGTCATTTGGTCCTTGAATTTCTTGACTTCTTGAGATAATTTTTGAAATGCTCCCAGAATTTCTAATTCCAACTTTTCCTCTATTTTATTGATCTTGTTTGCAATCCAAATTCTGAATTTGATTTCTCACATCTCAGCCATCTGCTTATGCATAGGATCGTCATTTGTGTTGGCTAAATTGTTCCTTGGGGGAGGGGGTTGATCTACTCTGTTGTTCATGATTCCAGAGCTTTTCCGCTGATTCCACACCATGATTATTTTGCACCATTTGGCTGGATGGGTAGATAAGGATAAGTTGGGTTGGGGGTTCTAGGAGTAATGATTGACCAGTCCTTTGCCTGAAAGCTGGGATTGGTGTCTGTACCTTTTCCCCTAGAGGACCTGTATGGTGCTACTGCCTGCAAAACTGGGGGCCTTCTTGGTGTGGTGCAGTTAAGTGGCTCTGTCTTATTTTCAGCTGGTCTCTGTCTTACCTTAGAGAATCAGTTACTCTGTGTTGGAGTCTGAGCTGTGGAGAAATACCAGTAATTAGGTCACCACACCCCCTACAGCCAACAATTGGAAAAGGAAAATCAAACCTTTCCACTACCACACACCCAGGGCACCACTTTGGAAAGTCCTCATGTGATTGGCCCAGTTGAAGAGGTCCCAATCAATTGTCCCATCCAGCACCAGACTCAAAAGAGTTGAAAAGTCTCTGGCAACTAGATAGCAGGGGTCTGCTGACAGCTCTAGTATAACTCGTTCCGGTGTTCTGTGTGCTCAGGAGGGCCCCTCCCCCAAGCAAGTAAATTAGTCTGGGGAAGTTGATGCCTCCTTCCCCACCTTGCCCCTCTGTCACACCCATTCTCTGGTAACCCTGCAGGGCTGTGATCCAGTTCCCTCCAATGAGCAGATGCTACAGAGGTTTGCATCTGCTTGGGTCACAGTGGGGTCTGTGGCTCCTCAGCCAATCCACCAGACTCTGTCACTGTTTGGCAGGAGGAGGTGAGGCCTGGCAACCTGGGCACTTGATAGGGGCTGGGGCGATTCACTCAGTTCCACCCCTGTCCCTGATTGATGATGCTGATAGAACAGAACAAGTTTGCACAATTTTTCCCTTGTGGGTCAGACGTTGGGCTGCAAATAGGTCTGACTCAGTCTGTGAGTTCCAGCCCTTTGTCTTGCTTTCATCCCCTGAGGGCCAGGTGCGTCTGAAGCAGAGTAAAGCTGTCTCTGCCTGTGCTTTCTCAGCTCGTGTATTCTAATTCCCGTGCTCCGCCCCAGCCGGTACCACCTCAGGCATACCCTTCACTCCCGAGTCTGGGGCCTCTGCGGCAGGACTGCTCTGTGGTGGCTGCCATTGGAGAAGCCACCTGGTTTCCCCTGGACACCCCAAGAGATTGGGAGTGTCTCCCCAAAACATCCCCAGGAGTATGAGCCCCACTGCCATTGTTTCTGCCGCTGTGGCTACAACTCCATGCCTCAGGGGACCGCCTCTCTAGATTTGACCTCCTCTCGGCTCACTTTCCTCTAGCTGGATAATTAGCACAGATCAGCAACAGTCTGCGCCCCATCCACAACCCTCAAGAAAATGTCCAAGGATCTGGACTCTGTTGGGGACAGACCTCCAGACCTCAGGGTGAGAGTGGAGGGGAGTGCCGGGAGTTCAAACTTGCAGGTAGAGGATATATACAGTTTTATACAGTTTTATGCCTGGTAGGAGAGTGCCGTGGCACCCTACTAGGGGTAGGAGGTCTGGTTTTTAGAGGGTCTCTCCCGTGGGGTAGAGTGGGAGGACATCAGAACTCTGCTAGCTTGTTTGTATGGAGGTATGGCGTATACTGTGAGCTGTTCTCATGGGGAAGGGGACTCCTGTCTGCTTGGCGATGTGTTCTGTACCTTTTGTTTGTATCCTTGGGGTTGCAGGTCACCTCAGCAGGGTTGATGTGTGTTCTTCAACCTTCTCTTTTGGCTCAGATCCAAACCATTGGTTTTCTTGCTAAATTTATGTCCTTTAACTCTCCTTCTGGACAGGAGCCTCTGCAGAAACCTGGCTACAGTCCACCATCTTAGCTCCTTCCCCATTTTCCAGATCTTTAATGTATGACAGAGGTGCTTTCCTGGGGATTGCATTAAATCTGTAGATTGCTTTGGGTAGTATGGACATTTTAACAATATTGATTCTTCCCAGTCGTGTGCATGGTATGTTTTTTCATTTGTTGACATATTCGGCTATTTTCTCAGAGTTTCATAGTTCTCTTTATAGAGAACTTTCACTTCCTTTGTTAGTTATACTCCTAGATATTTCATTTTCTTTGGAACTACTGTAAAGGGAATAGAGTCCATGACTGTTTTTTCAGCTTGACTATTGTTAGTACATATGAATGCTACAGATTTGTGAGTATTGATTTTGTAGCTTGAGACACTGCAGTATTCCTTGATTACTTCTAAGAGTTTTGTGGTTGATTCCCTGTGGTTTTCCAGGTATACAATCATATCATCTGCAAATAGTGAAAGTTTCATCTTCTCTGACCCTATATAGATCCCCTTGATTGCCTTCTCTGACAGATTGCAATGGCTAGGACTTCTGTTACAACGTTAAATGGAGATAGTAGGCAACCTTGCCTGGTTCCTGATCTGAGTGGAAATGTTTTAAATTTTACTCCATTCAATATAATATTGGTTGTAGGTTTGCTGTAGATGGCCTCTATCAGTTTAAGAAATGTCCCTTCTATACCTACTTTCTTAAGTGCTGTGATCATAAAAAGATGCTGGATATTATCAAAAGCTTTTTCTGCATCAATTGAGAGAATCATATGGTCTTTGTTTTTCAATTTGTTTATGTGATGTATTATATTTATAGGTTACGTATATTGAACCAGCCTTGAAAGTCTGGGATAAAAACCGGTTGGTCGTGGTGTATAATTTGTTTGATGTGTTGTTGGATTCTATTTGTTAGGATCTTGTTGAATATTTTTGCATCAATATTCATTAGTGATATTGGTCTGTAATTTTCTTTTCTTGTTGGGCCTTTTCCTGATTTGGGGGTCAAGGTGATAATTCTTTCATAGAATGTGTTGAGAAGTATTCCTTCTTTTTCTATGTTTTGGAAATGATTAACTAAAATGGGTATTAGTTCCTTTTTAAAAGTTTGATAGAATTCTGATGTGAAGCCATCTGGTCCTGGGATTTTGTTTTTGGGAAGATTTTGTATAGTTGATGCTATTTCAGAACTTGATATAGGCCTGTTCAACTTTTCCACTTTGTCCTGGCTAAGTCTAGGAAGGTGGTGTGATTATAAGTATTGATCAATTTCCTTCAGATTTTTATATTTCTGAGAATAGAGTTTTTTGTAATATTCATTCAATAGTTTTTGAATTTCTGAAAAGTCTGTGGTTATCTCTTCTCTGTAATTTCTGATTGATGAAATTAGGGATTTTTACCCTTTTATTTCTGGTTAGGTTAGCCAAGGATCTATCTATTTTATTGACCTTTTCAAAAAACCAACTTTTTGATTCATTTATCTGTTGTATAATTCTTTTATTTTGAATTGCATTTAATTCTGCTCTAATTTTGGTTATTTCTTTTCTTTCTCTGGGTTTATGGTTGTACTGTTCCTTTCCCTGTTCCTTGATCTCTCCCACTAAGTTGTTGATTATCTCTCTTTCCATCTTCTTGAGGAAGGCTTGTAATGCTATAAATTTCCCTATTGGGACTGCCTTTTCAGTATACCTCAAGTTCTGGTTGTTAATTTCTTCATTATGATTTTTTTCCAAAAATTTGGTAACTTCTTTCTTAATTTCATCTATGACCCAGCTATCATTCAGCAGAAGATTATTTAGTTTCCAGGTCTTTGTGTGATTTTGCATATTCCTGTTGTTAGTGAGTTCAACTTTTATTCCTTGATGGTCTAAGAAGATACAAGGAATAATTTCTACTTTTTAAAATTTTGCTGAGGTTATCCTTGTGACATAAGATGTGATCCATTTTGGAGGCTGTTCCATGCACTGATGAGAATAATGTGTATTCAGTTTTGTTAGGATGAAATGTTCTGTAGATGTCTGTTCAATCCAACTGTTGAATGGTTAATTTTACATCTAAAATTTCTTTGCTTAGTTTCTTATTGGAGGATCTATCCAACACAGCCAAAGGGGTGTTAAAATCTCTGGCTATTGTAGTTCTGGAGGAAATAAAGTTGCTCGTGTCAGTTAGAGTCTCTCTTATAAATTGAGGAGCATTCTGGTTGGGTGCATAAATATTAATAATTGAAATCTCATCATGTTGAGTGTTTCCCTTAACAAGTATGAAGTGACCATCCTTATTTTTCCTTACTTTTGTTGTTTCAAAGCCTATTGTATCTGTGAATCAAATTGTAACATCTGCTTTTTTCTGATTGCTATTTGCCTGAGTTATATATAACCATCCCTTTACCCGGAGTCTATATTTATCTTTTAGGGTATGTTGAGATTCTTGTATGCAGCAGATATCTGGTCTGAGTTTGTGAATCCAGTCAGACAACCTGTGCCTCTTTATAGGGCAATTTAACCCATCCACATTAAGTGAGACTAGTGATAAGCCTGGTATTATTTTGGGTGTCAAATTTATCAAAAGTCCAGTAGACATTTTTAATCCTTTCGCCCGTGTGATAGTTGTGTTTTGATCAAAAATTTTAAAGTGAGTTTACATTGGTGGCAAAACCTTGTAGTGGTCATTGTGGAGAATGGGTCTGAGAATATCCTGGAGAGCTGGTTTAGTTATCGCAAATTTCTTCAGCATGTGAATATCATTAAAGTATTTAATTTCTCCATCATAAATGAAACTTAGTTTAGCTGGATATAGGATCCTGGATTGAAAATTGTTTTGTTTTAGGAGGTTGAAGGTAGACGACCATCTTATTCTAGCTTGAAAAGTTTTAGCCAAGATGTCTGCAGGCATTCTAATATTCTTCTGCTTGTAGGTTTTGGCTTTTTTTACATCTGGCTGCTTGCAGTATTTTGTCCTTCATATTAACTATGGTGAAATTAATTATAATATGTCTGGGAGATGCTTTATTTGGGTTGAGTCATGCTGGGGTTCTGAAACTGTCTGCTATCTGAATTTCAGAATCTCTTGTGATGTTTGGAAAGTTTTCCTACATTATCTCTTGAAGAAGAGCATCTGAACCTTTCAAAGCAAGGTTTCCAGGGATTCCCCATGACCTTCAGGGACTCCTATAAGTGGAATATTAGTTTCTTGGAGTTTTCCCAGAGCTCTCAGAGAGAATGATCTGGTTTTGCTTCACACTTCTCTTCCTCTTTGTGCATTTGGGAGCATTCAAAGGCTTTGTCTTCGATGTTCAAAATCTTTTCTTCTGCCTGCTCCATTCTGTTACTGAGGGATTCTACTGTATTTCTCATATCTTGGAAGGCTGCAACTTCTTTTCTGAATGTGTCAAAATCCTTGTTAATTTTGTCTTTGAATTCATTGAATTATTGAGACAACTTTCAAATTATTTCTAGAATTTATAATTCCAACTTTACTTTCATTCTGTTAATCTTATTTGCCATCCAACTTTTAAATTCAATTTCTGATGTCTCATCCATTTATAAATGGGATTCTCTGTGGTTAGTTTATCATTTTGTGGGAGAGTTGATCTGTTCTGATTCTTCACATTGCCAGAGTTTTTCTGCTGATTTCTCCCCAAGATTTTTTTTTTTTTTTGCCATTTGGCTAGATAAGCAGATGGGGTGAAATTGGATTGGGGGCTTCTGGGGTTGTGGTTAACCAGCCCTTTACCAGAGAGCTTGGACTGGTGACTGCAACTTTTCCTCTACAGCTTTGCAACCGTATAGTATTACAGCCTGAGACTCTGGAGACCTGCTTGGTGTGTTGGGACTATATGGTTCTGTCTGGTATTCATCTGCTTCTGTCCAATCCTAGTGAATCAGTGATTTTGGGTTGAAGTCTCAGCTGTGGAGAAATACAAGCAACTAGGACATCCCACCCCCCACAGGCACTAACTGGAAGAGGAAAATCAAACCTTCCTACTACAACAGAACCAGGGTACCACCTTAGAGGGCCCTCAGTTGATTTGTATAGTTTAAGAGTTCCAAACCAATTGTCCCTATCAGCACCCATTCTCTAGTGAGAGAGTTCAAATGGTCTCCAGCAACTAGATAGCAGGAGTACTGGTAGCTCAAGTGTGGCCCACTCTGGTGCTCCAAAGAGTCATAAAGTCCCATCCAGTAGAAGGTTTGGATCAAGGGGGCTGATGCCTCTTTCCCCACTTTGCTCCTCCTTCACTACCAGACTCTGGTAACCCCATCGCCTATCTCTGTTTACCCAGTCTCTCTGTCCCAGGTCTGTTCACTAAGCAAATGTGGGAGGGCTTTGCACCTGCTAGAGTCAAAGTAAAGTCAATGCCTCCTCCTCTTGGCTACCACCCTCTGCCACCATCCAGCAGGGGGAGCTGAAGCTTGCCTGCCTCAGGTACTTGATGGCAACTGAGGAGCATTCCATCTGAGCACAATCTAAACCTGAGGATATACAGACAGCAAATGTATTTCTCCTTCAGCCACTGCACCTTTGCCACCACTGTTCTACTTCTCTATAGACCTCGACCTCAACCAGTTCCTTCTGGCAGACCACAGAGTTGATGAGATGATTCTCCATAATAGGCCCCAGCAGGATTGCTCTATTAATGCTGATGTTGGATGGGAGGTGTCTCTACTTGGGTTCATGCACCTCAGCAGTTACCAAGTCTCAACCCATCACGTGGAGACCCAATCATCTGCCCACTGGTGAGATACTCTTTCTCAGAGCCATGCCAGACACCTTCCCCTCTGTATTTTTCTGCTTTATTATCAGATTCACAGATACAGTGGAGCTGTGCTGCCACCGTCTATGCTATGCCCAAACCGAGCCAAGAAGTATGGACATTCTGGTCTCTGCAGGGGTTAGACTTCTATACCACCAGGCCAGGGGGGAAGGGTAAATTGGAAGTTCAAGGTGGCAGCGAACATATTTATTCAAACTTCCTGCCATACAAGGGAAATTCCTAGGCTCACAGCAGGGACTCTCTGGAGAAAGTCCTAGTCTCCAGCACCTCGCTCCCTTGGGGTGAGAGAAGAGAACCACAGTTCACAGCTCACTAGTAGAGATCCTACAGTAAGCAAGCAACTTTTGGGGGGTAGGGGTTGGAGTCACATCCTCTTTGGGATGATATCTGTACCTGAAATTTTTTTCCTTGGATGTAAAAATTGGAGTTAGGGAAAATAGACAACCCAAGGATTTAGCAAAACACAAGACACATTAAACAAAACGAAAAAATAAAGAAGCTGCCAGACACACAATCACACAGATGCACAGACAATCAGAAACAAGTAAATGAACAGATCAAAAAAAAAAAAAAAGAAAGAAAGAAAAAAATAAAAGCAATAATAATAAAACATCTAATAGCCTGATGTAAGAACTCTTAGCAAACATAAGAAGGGAAGAAAAGGAAAAGAAAAAAAAATAGTATTAATAATAATTTAAAAAATGAAAATTAAAAAGAACTCCTACAAGAAGATGAAAAACGCAAATGAGCTAAAAGAATGAGCAAAGAAAAAAATAAAATAAAGCACCACCAACAAAAATATATATAACATACAACTATATGTATGCTGTAGCGATCAACTTTAGTAGGAATATATTTATGTTGCAATATATTTTCCGGACACCAGGTGGCACTGTGAGTGATTTCCCAAGCTTATACCTGATTCACCTTTGCAGTGTTTTGTTGGTTGCCTGGCTACCAGCTTGGCACTTAGACCCTACCCATTTGTTGATTCCATGGATTTCAAGAAAAAACTTCACAGGCAGGTTTCACAAATTCTCCCTGCAACAATTCCCATGAAGTGCAGGGTATACTGGACCTGCTTTGGGTGCAAGATGACTGCCTGCAGGTGACACTCAAATCGCCACCCCTGACTCATGCACAAAGGTGCCTGTGACAGTCACCATTTCTGAAATTTCAAAAAATGTCTGCTTCCTGATGGGAGCCTTCCCACCTGCTTGTCCCTCTGGCTACCCGGCCCTGGCTGTGTCACTCCAGACCACACTCTATCTGACCACCAAATTCTGCTCAGGAGTCCATGCTTCACCAGTTTTTCCACACAACACTTAGTTTCCCCATGAACTGGGAATTGTAATCTTCCATGGGGGAGGGGCTGGTTACCACTGCCGCCTGCAGCTTCAGCAACAGCATAGAAATTTTTCTGGCAGTCTCAGCATTTGAGTTCAGCAAGCTGCCACTTCGCTGCACACCCGAACTGCCTGTCTATACCAGTAGCTGCACACCCGAACTGCCTGTCTATACCAGTATTCCCCACAGAGAATGATCTAGGCCAATCACTCTCACCTGTTGTTCCGGGAGAGCTAAGCTAGCTGACTATCCGTCACCTTCATACTCCTCCTATACCCTGCTGAACTCTTGATTTCACTAATCTCAAAAAATTTTCATAGGCAGGTTTCACGAACTCTCCCTACAAGAGTTCCCATGAAGTGCGGAGTATTCTGGACCAGTTTTGGGTGCAGGATGGCTGCCTGCAGGTGAGACTCAAATTGCCACACCTAGCCCACGGGAAAAGGTGCCTGGGGCAGTCGCCATTTCCTTTCTACTGTGTTTTTAAACTCCTTGAATGACTCATTCAATTTCTTAAACTCTGCTACATCCTTCCTAATTATGTCCAGATCCTTGGTGACTTTTTCTTTAATTCTGCTGATTTCCTGGGATAGTTTTTCTACTTCTTTTGGATTTCTTTTTGCATCTTCTTTTCAATTGCATTCATTTTATTTGACATTCATACTCTGAATTCCATATCTGTCACTTTGACAATTTCTTTATGGGTTGTATTTTCAGCTGTATGTCCCTTGTAATCTTTTGGGGCAGCTGATCTGCTTTGGTTTTACTTGTCATCAGGGTTCTTATTCTGATTCCTGCCCATGTGTGTATTTAATTAATTAATTAATTTTTAAAATTTTTGAGCTATAATGTTAGGGTGTCTCTAAATTGTTGTCAATAGATATTCTAGTTGGGTTCCCTTAGTTCCCAGGAGGCAGTTGGTCCCTGGAAGGTGGAGCCTGGGCTGACCAAGTGACACATTTATCTGTTGGCAATAATGCCATTCATCTGGCTCTGAGTCCTTTTGGATGCCCAGTCAGTTGGGTTGGTGACAACACCAGCTGCCCAAAGTGCAGAGCTTTCCATTCCCCTGCTAGGACTTGCAGCCACTAAGTGGCTGCTTCTTATTCTTCCAGGGCTCTATCAGTTTCATAGGCCCTAGGGGCTAGGCTTTCCACTTCTAATCCAGTGCTTGCTGACATGAAGTGGCTACTTGTTCTGTCAATCATTTGGTAGATTATTAGGTCCATTTGGTTGCATAATCTGAGGGGATGATGTCAGGTTTAGAGGCTCTGTAATATGGATCTCACTGCACCCTTCCCAGGACCTGCCACAGCAAAGCATTGCTTTATACACAGTTAGCCTGCTCAGCAGGGATTTGGGGCCGTTTGGAAACTAAACCAGACTGGCTGATATTAGTTTTAAGGCATGTAGTTCATGTGTCCCTTCCAGGGCTTGTCAAAGCAATGTAGCAGTTTGTTGTTGTACTAAACTGATCATCCGGGTTTTAGGGAAATTTGGAAATTAAAACTGGTGGGCAGAAATCAGATCCACAGTCCCAGGATGTGGAATTCACCACTACTCTTTACCTTTGAATGAGTCACTGCATTTTTGTGGCTCTTCCTGCATATAACCTCTCAAAGCTCCCTTTATTGCCTGCATGGCTTGGGAATCTATGAGTTCCAACCATCTTTTCTATAAGCAGGTGGGGGAGTGGTGATGATGCAGGAAGACAAGGCCCAGTGGAGAGAAAGAGCACCCAGACACCACGTTTATGAGAGGAAGGGCTTTATTCACCAGCTGGGAGCTTATGGCATAGAAGAATTCCAAATGGCCATGCTCCCCAACTGGTTTGGTCTTTCCCTTTTTACTGACAGTCAAAAAGTTCCACCCCACAGGTATCCTTCTTATTGGCCAGTTTGAATCAAGCGGGAGATGCTATTCCAGCCCCCACAGAATTACAGGATTTCACAGAAGTGGAAATTTCCAAGTTCCAGGAAGTTAAGTTTATAAATTCCTAGGGCTGAGTCACCATGGAGAGGACCCTGCAAGTGTATCCTTGTGCTCTCCTTGACAAGACCTGTTCTCCCAGACCTCACCCTTCTCAGATATCCTCTCTCATTCCCGCCTTTTGAGACTCCAATATATCTTAATTTGGGGTCTCAATATCAGCTTGTTTCTGCAGGTGCTGATATTAATTACTTTTTAGCACTGAGAGACTGTGACTTCTTGGATTCTCTACTCAGGCCTTAATAGTACCATGGTGGTGGGTTAATATACATAAAAGTTTTTACTTTTCCCTGTAACATTTCCCCCCTTTTCCCAAAGTCCAAAAGTCCAATTAAGACAAGTCCTTCGAGGAGTTTCCTCAGGCTTCACCTGTGCGTTGACCAGCCAGCTCCCAGTATATGGCTGGAGGAATGCATGTTGACTGTCCTAAAAGTTACTTTTACTTCCCAAGGGCCATTGAAGTCCTATTCAGCCAGCTGTGATGACTCCAAGTGAGGATTCCTTCCATCTTCATTGTTGTGCATGTGGTCAGGATGATGATGGAAAGTCCTCTCTACCTTGGTTTCAGGAGGACCAGTTTCTGATTCTAGACCTAAACTTGGTCCGCTTGATCCTCCAGAAAGAAAGGATGTACAGACACAAAAGACTAAACAGAACATGGTTAATTACCCCAGTGGAGATTTTCCTTGCTACTCTTTCTATGGTTTTTGTCTATTCAGTTCAGTTTTTACCAGTTCTTTTAGGAGTTCCTGCTAAATTGCAGAGGATTGACAGAGGCCTCTTTAAATAACACTAGTGGCAAGCCTGTATTCAGTTAAACTTTGCTTCCTGGCAGAGTTTACCAATTTCTGCTCTTATGGTCCTGTTCATACACTTTACTCTGTTTAAGTTTAGAGGCCTATAAGTTATTCAAAAATTTAGCTTATTATTTCACACTAGTTCTGGCATGAAGGCTAACCTATTGTCAACTTTAAACCAGAGTGGCAACCTAAACCATGGGATGATTTCTCTGGGCAATACTTTACTACTTCAGAAGTCCTTTTATACTGATGGGGAAGGCTTTTACCTCTTACAAGTCTGATAGACCATCACCAGCAAGTACTTGTTCCTTCTAAACCTGGGCATTTCAGTAAAGTCTACCTGGAAGTCCTCGAAGGGCATTGCTCCATACCACTGGATTCCTGGGGGTACCATCAGTCCTTGGTGCACGTCGAACTGGCTGTAGGTGACACACTGTAGACTGACAGTTTTGGCCAGGGATGCCAGGTGGGAGAGGTAGAAGTACTGGCCCAGCAACTTCGTCAAATACTCCTGTCACCACGGTGGCTCCTAGAACGTGGGGGACTGCTACTCATCCATCTGGCATCTTTATCCATCCTTCCTCTGCTTCTTGGCTCCCCTACACTGCCAACCATTCCTTCTCCTCCTGGGAGTAGATGAGGTTATCTCCGGAACCCATGGGATGAGAGGAGCCCCTTGTGACACCTGGTATGGTTTGGATGCAGCCCTTTTTGCCTCTGTATCGACCCTAGTGTTCGCTTTAGTGATGGTGGAGGCATCTCCTTGATGTCCATGAGAGTGCATCACTACCACCTTCCGGGGTTTCCATACTGCCTCTAGCAACTGAAGTATCTCCTGTTGATACTTAATGTCCTTTTCCCCAGAATTTAATAGTCCCTTCTCCTTGTATGAAATCCTGAGTACTTGGAGAGTCAGAAAAGCATTCACATTTTTCCCTTGATTTAGTTCTAAGGCTCAGGTCAAGGCAATTAACTCATCCTTCTGTTCCTTGGAGTAGGGGCTTAGCCTCTACAGTCTCTGTTAAAGTGACTGCTGCATACCCAGCCGGCAATCACCTTGTGCCCTCCTGTAAGTGCTTCAGTCTACATACAAGTCCCAGTCTGCATCTGTCCAAGGCTGGTCATGTAAGTCAGGTCTGCTAGAATACACATTATCTATAACTTCCATACAATTATGCTCAGTCTCTCTTCCACTGACTGGAAGGAGCATGGCTTGGTTCAGGGTGTTCTCACATTAGAGAGCCCAAAATGTCCTTTAGTGTCCATTAAAGTGACCACAGAGTGGGGTACTTTCACTCTGAGATCCTTCCCTTGAGTCAGCTTATCAGCTTCTTGCACAAGGAGAGCTGTATCAGCTAGAGCCCATAAACATGGAGGCCATCCTTTTGCCACTCCATCTAACTGCTTAGAGAGGTAAGCTACAGGCCTTGGCCAGGACCCAACCAGCTGGATTGACACACTTACAGACATCTTTCCTCTCACTGAGATATACAGAGCTAAGGGTTTGGCCAAGTTTGGTAGCCTCAATGCAGGTGCCTTTATAAGCCTCACCTTTAGTGGGAGAAGGCATGTTTCTGTTCTTCTCCCCATTCTAACGGCTCTCCTTCCTCTCCTTTAGTCGCTTCATACAAGGGCTCAACCAAGATGTTAAAGTTGGGGATTCAAAGACGACAAAAGCCGACTGCGCCTAGGAATTCCCGAACCTGCTTTCAGCTCTTGGTGGTGGGGAGGTGATTAATGACCTGCCTCTGTCCCATGCCTAGA
>CAUYRH010171451.1:0-23316 GCA_963574655.1 Perodicticus potto | reverse complement strand
GTCTAATCTGTTGTTGATACTTTCTATTGCATCTTTAAGTTCCCTAATCGACTGCTTTAGTTCCTTCAGCTCTGCTGTATCTTTTCTATATTCTTCATATCATTCATCTCTTATTTAATTCTGTTTTTAGATTTCCTTTTGGTTGTTTTCCACTTTATCAGCAGTTTCCTTCATTGTTTCCATCATTTCCTTCATTGTTTTCATCATCTATATTCTAAATTCCCATTCTGTCATTTTTAACATTTCTTTATAAGTGGAATCCTCTACAGTAACTACCTCACAGTCCCTTGGGGGGTTGGTCTGGACTGGTTTTTCATGTTGCCAGGAGTTTTCTGCAGATTCTTCTTCGTGAGTGATTTCTTTCATCTGTTTCCTTGCCCTATTTTTCTTTCACTTCCTCTTGATCTTTAAGTTGCCATGCCTCTGGACTAGGGTTTTGAAGAGTCCAGTTCTCCACTGCTTTTGTCTTCCTCATGGGGTCCAGACGTCTCACACTGACTCCCTGCGTCCCTAAAGGGATGTTTCTGGGCAGATCCCACCAGCCAGAGATGCCTGGAGTCTTCTCTCCGCAGACTCACTGTGCCCAGTTGCAAGGAAGCTGTTACTTGGCCACCATTTTGCTCCTCCTCCCCCAAAACTCACTTTTTAAATTTTTAAAAAAATTTATTTCAGAATGCAATCAGTGTAACCTGGTTTCTTGTACCCTCAGTGAATCCCCCAAAATAAAAATAAAATAATTTCAGAATACTATGGGGGTACACATGTTTTGGTTGCCTGGTTTGCTTTTGTATATTTTAGGTCAAAGTTATAAGTGTGCCTTTCACCCAGACAGTATGTGATGTACTGTGGGATGTATCTGTTAGGTGTGAGTTTACCTATCCCCTTTCTCTCCCTCTCACCTACTTGAATTTTATGGAGTTTTGCTTTCACATGTGCACATAAGTGTTGATCATCTAGTTCCAATTTAGTATTGAGTATATGTGGTTTTTTTTTTTTTTCCATTCTTGTGATACTTTGCTTAGGAGAAGGGTCTCCAGAAACTCTCCTTTTTCCTGGATACTGTCTTTGCAACCTTCTTCAACAGAGACTTTTCTTGTCCCGCTCGTAGTGGCTCTAGAATGGAGGAGGTGGGGAGCATGGGCTCCGCAGTCATCCTCAGGCCCTCTCGAGGCCTTTACAACTGTTTTAAAATTTATTACTAACTCACTACCTAAAGCTTTCTCAAGGAGTCTATTCATTCCAAATCTTTCCTTCTCTCCTTAAACCTTGAACTATACTGAGGCTTTTCATTCTTTCTGAAAATTTCAAAGGTTCTATGTATTTTTTCTTGTATTAGAAAAAAAACTCTTTCCTCCCATTTCAGAAGAAAGAAGCCAAGGCAAATTTCCCTGTGGTACCTGGATTCTTTTGCTCCTTGGCCTGTGCTGGACAAGACAAACATCTCTGAATTGCATGTCTTGGTATTTTTTTTCCTTTGGATGCAAAGTCTCTTTGCATCAGAATTGTCTAAGATATTTCAAAATGCAATATTGTTAGTCTCTTCCTAAAGCTCTCTAGTCAGTGCTATACCTCCAGTGGCTAAATAAAAGATTTTGGCTCTGGTTCCTGAAATCTGCATTCTGACAGGTTGCAAGGTACTTCTTCAGCACAAAAAATGTTTACCCTATAGTCACATGCAGGCTTCCTGTATGAAAAGTAACCACCCTATATTAGCTACCTATTCCTGTGTAACAAATTATCCCAAAGTTTAGTGGCTTAAATGACAATGTTCATTATCTCAATTTTTGTAGGTCGGGAATCAGGATGGGATGTGGCTGAGTTCCCTGAGACTCTCACAGGCTGTAGGTGGCATGCTGGCTGGGGTTTCCATACATATCAAGGGTCTCTTTCCAGGTGTCTTCGTGTGGTTGCTGGCAGCTCTCAGTTCCTCAAGGGCTGTTGTCTGAGGGCCATATTTCCTTGCTGGCTGTTGGTGGAGGTTACCCTCATGTCCTTGCCATGTGGGCCTCCCACAGGGGAGCTCTTAATATGGCAACTTGCTTCATCTGTGTGAGTGGACAGAGGAAAGCCAGGAGTGAGTGAGCAAGAGAGCAAGTAGGACAGAATCATAACATCCCATTACTTCTGCTGTATTCTGTTAGAAATGAATCACTGGGCCTGGCTCATACACAAGGACACAAGGGGAGGGGATTAAATAAAGATCTGAATATGGGGGGCGTTATTGGGAGCCATTTAGAAGCTGACCATCACGTTCTCTAACCCTAAAGTCTTTCCCGTATGTGCTGCCCATTTAAGATGCCAGCTTATTTCTCTCCTCAGACGACCACTCAGCTTTTCTAGAAGGAAGTGTAAACTGTGTTCTGACCACATCCACATTTCTTCACCTACTCCCTGGTGGAGTAGAACTGCCATCCCCACCAGTCTACATAACTACTTTCTTGGTGATTATGGTGAACTCCGATCGCCACGTCCTTTCTCCTCCTCTACTTGTGTCTCGGTCAGTGTCTGCCTGGCCCAGCTTTCTTCTCAGACTACATGATGCTCTATTCTCCTTGGTCCTCAAGTTTCTCTGCTCACTTTTTCTCTACTTCTCTACTGACTCCTGTCCTCTCTCTGATTTTGATCGGTTATTATATACTATTCTGAACATATTTATTTGTGTCTGAATAGAACATGTTATCTGTAAGGGAGTCAAAAAGTTTTGAGACCAGCTCAAGATTCCATCCAAGGACAGAGAAATGACTAGTCTGTTAAGCCTGTTTGGGAAAACAGTACACGAAAAAATAAAGTTGCTTAAAAATTGCACACTGTCCACAGACGCAGCCAAGAGGAGACAGGACAAATAAATGCAGTGTGGTAGACTGGATGGGATCCTGGAGCAGAAAAAAAGGCATTAAGTAAAAACTGTATAAATCTGAATGAGGTATGTATTTTACTTAATAATAATCAATGTCAATTCATAATGACAAATGTACCTTACTAATGTAAAATGTTAAATTGGGGAACTTGGAGTAAAGGAACTCTATTGTGTTCACAATTTTTCTGTTAACCTAAAAATGTTAGAACATAAAAATTTTATTTTTAAAAATATACCTTATCAAGTTCTTCTTTTCCATGTAAAGGTCACACTGGTTAAATGGACATTTCCATGGACAGGTCATGTCTCTCCTCAATTCCATCTTCGTATTTATGGTCACCAGCACAACTAACTTCTTAGAACCAAGGTTGGGGCTGTGCGTAGTCCACAAGTCATTGCTGAACAAATGAGTGAATGAGTGAATGATTGCAAAATACCAAAGTGAACTCTTGGACAGAATGTTCTGTAAGACATAATTGACCTGGCTGAAACCAAGGGTAATGAGAACACTTTACTGGCCTTTGTCTTCAGTTCATTCAGTTCAACCAAACCTCTAAAGTGGCCTGTTTCCACTTTCTTCTTCAAATTACATGTTCCTGCTCTGTTTTTATCTCCGTCACTTCCTCTTCTTTCTTTGTCTTTTTTTAATCTATTATTGTTTCTTCTACTGTGATGCACTTTTTACCCATTTTGACCTAAACAATGGTTACCCTTCCTAATGCATTGTGGTCTACTGGAAAGATTCTTGAGTGTCAGGGATGAGCTGAGACTGACGGGCGAGGAGAACAGAGACATTTGGCTCTGGACATGTGCCACCCAGGTAACCACAGATCCTGGACAGGAAAGCTCTGTGCTACTTCCCATGGAATTACTCAAAATTGACTTGTTTTTACTAGCATTAAACAATTAGACTTAATCCCTAAATTTCATCATTTGGAACAATTGTTTTGATTTCCATTAGCTTCAGTTTTAGTGTTTGCTCATGGATATGGTTGTCAAATACAGAGGAAAGTCTTCCCTTTAATGGTCATTCATGGAGCACTCATCTCCTCATGATATCAAACATTTGCATATTTAGAAATATTTGGACGATTTGCCACATTCTTCTGCTTCTCTTTCTTCTTTTCCTTCTCCTTCTCAAGGATTAATGGGTGTCATGAGAACAAATGCAGCTGATTAGATCACAAAGTTTTGATAATGTTGACAGCACAATTTTTAGGTTCTCTGACATAACTGGTTATAGATTACAATTTAAAAATGCTCTGTATTTTCATAGCATTTCAGGCCCTTCAAGAATTTTATCTGATTCTCATACTCTTTAGGGGTGGTTCTTGTAGGAATCCTTGTTCTCAGGTTCTCAGTCCTGTATGGCACTGTGGAAGGTGTGCCTGTCACGTGCTGGGTATTGGGAGGGATTGAGTTTGGGGTGGGCTTCCGTGACAGTGTTTCCGAGTGGTAAAGGTTCACTGTAGGGCCCAGGAGAGGAATTATGACCCTTCATGGAGGCAAGAAATGCATCTCTCCTGTAAAGGCTGTATCCCCAGTGCCCGAAATAGTGCATAGCATCAAGGAGGCACCCAGGGAAAGCTGGCTCAGTGTCTCTTTACTTCAGTGGAGGTGAGAGCAGGAAGCTGAGATGGGCGGAAGGTGTGATTCACTCTCATCGTCCATGTCCCCAAATAGAGGCTTTAGTCAACAGTCCCTGGGAGGTTGTGGTTCCCACATTGTTCCTATTTGTAGAAGAGGGATGGGCTTGGCCCCACTCCTACTCTCCTTCTCATGTCCAGCAGGTTGATGAGTTTCTGATCAGATTAGTCACAACCCCAGACATAGAGTGATGTTTACCCGTGGATAGGATCAGAAGGACGATAGGGTGGTGTGTTTGCCAACCCACACAGGTTTGTGGGGGCTGATCTTTCTAGTCTTATACAACTGGTGTATATGATGTGTAAATATCATAAATTTGTCACCAGTATATAAAACTTCTTGTACCTGTACTTTTTCTTGTGTCTTGTAATTGTTTGCTATACAAACTTTCTGCACCATATTACAATGTAAATGGTAAAATTTATTTATGATACAAAAAGCACCTAAATATAAACAAATAAAATTTGAATTAAACATTAAAGCCCCCAAATATGAACAAATAAAATTTGAATTAAACATTATACAACTGGACAGATAATAAATCCTTAAGGGAATCTTAAGCCTTTGACTGGACATGTGTGCCAGCTCGGCTTAGGAGGAAGCTCTGCCGTGGAGTTTCAGGTCCAAACCCATTAGATGGTTTCGTGGTGGTGTGCCGTTTTCCCGTTGGCCATTTTTCCTTCTGCCTGCATCTCCCCTGATCTCAGGACTCGCAAGGAGGGGTGGCTGAGTCAAAGCAGGTCTTGAATACTGCTAGGTCCAGCTAAGGGCTCTGAAGCTCACCTGGAGTCCTAATGCCATTGCTAGATGTTATCCTTCCTCTGCTACACAGCATCTCTAATGTGAATGGGCCCTGAGCAGATGCAAACAGCAGTCACCATGAGCATCACTCGGTGTAGAAGACCTCGCAGTCTATTAGTCCACTTGCACTTTCCTTTATACCTCCACCTGCAGGCTTCTTATCTGCAGCAGCTCCTGGAAATAAGCAGTATGCCAGTTTTCTGGGGCTCCTGTAGCAACTGCCGACACTTGGTAGCCTAAAACTAACAGAATTCTTTCCTTCACGGTTCTGGAATCTGGAAGTCTGAAATCAAGTGTCCGTGAGGGCTGAGCTCTCTCCAGAGGCTCTGAGGAGAAAATCGCTCTATGCCTCTCCAGCCTCTGGTGGACACCGGCGCTCCGTGGCTCGTGTTTGCGTCACTCCATTCATTCCCCCCTCGTCTCCATATGTCCTTCCCATCTGCTTTATGTGCCAACTGTCCCTCTGGCTCCCTCTTGTATGGATGCATGTGATGACATTTGAGCCCTAACCAGATAACCCAGGATGATCTCTTCATATCAGGATCCTTATTTTAATCACATCTGAAAGCCAAATAAGGTAACATTTGTAGGTTGCAGGGATTATGACCCGATATCCTTGGGGCTGCTGCTCAGCTCATTATTAGAAGACTCAGGAATTTTGCTCTCACCTCTTTTTCTGTAGAAATGTCCTTAAAAAAAGAGAGAGTGGCACATCTACAACTAGATACTTTTTGAACAGGTGAAGGCCCTGGGTCTTGTTCTTGGGCATGGAGCTGGGAAGATCCCACCGTACCTCACTTCTTCCAGTTGTGGTGACTTATCTTGGATTGTAATAGAAAACACAGCCTCTAGTTGTGAATGGACTGCCAGGCAGGGTCTACATGAACATCTGGATGAATAGCGTAAACAGAAAAAAAAACAACAGACAGACAACCAAACAAACAGAAAAAAACCAGCCCATCAACCAGATGCTTGCTTCCAAGTATCTAGATGTCTGGACTTTGTTTTGGGGTGCAGAGGCAGTCCTGAAGAGGCAGATCTTCCTTCCCCTGCATGGGGACACATCTGAGGAAGGTCATGGACCTGAGGCCAGCCATGGCAGGGGCAGGGCTTTTGCTGGTCTGGGCTTGAGCATGCACCATCAGGAGTGGGAGAGATGGGAGGGAAGGAAGAGTTTTGAACAGAGTTTCAAACTGTGTCCAGGAATTCGGGGTGAAGGTGGAGTCTGTGAAGAATGAGGACAGAGCTAGCTGCGAATGTGGGATCCTGGCCCCTCTGAGCAGCCCCAGTAAAGATCAAAGGGACAGAGGCCGTCATTCTAGACAGAGTCAGGCAGCAAAGCGACTATGAAAGCATTCTTGGCTGTCAGACCCTGCAGTGCCAGGAGCAGCCTCTCCTTTCAGCACTGGGTGTTCTGCCTACGGAGTCGAGAATGTTCCTTTTAGTTCTCAGAGTCTGGGCTATGGCAGGGAATATTTTCAGTGCAATCAAAACAAGATGCTTCAGCGCAGTGGCTCCTTTCTGCTTCCCTGGGGACAGTTGGGGCCTTTTGAGAATAGGAGGAAGGGGGGACTCAGTCTCCTCGGTTTCTGCACTTTTGAGAGCAATTTAACCCATTGATACATGGGTCAGGGCTTTCTGAACAGTTACCTGGTTGACAGCTCCTTTCCCCTCTGGGACCTTCCTGAGAACTCAAGATTCCAGGATCCTGGTCAGAGGAGGCTGCCACGCTCTGTGCCTGACTAAAGGAGGGCAGGGAAGTCACCTGCTCTGAGCCTCTGGGCCTTTCCCCCCTCATCTCAAGTCACAGCCTTGGAGTTTAAACGAGCTAGCATGTGCAAGTCCCTTGGCTTGATCACAGCTCTACAGAGAACCAACATTAGGTGGGCCACATGAATCGGTGTAACCAGGGGTTAAGAGCTAAGCTTTGAACTTAGTGGCTCTGTCACTTACTAGTTGTACAAGCTTGGACCTCAGCTTTCTGTCTGTGAACACATGGTAATAATGCCTACCTTTAAAATTGTTTGTGAGATTACTCGAGATAGCTTTTGTAATGCACTAGCTCAGCGGGTAGCATGTAGTAGATACTCAATAAATCCTAGCTATTTTTATTGCTGTTATAAAATTCTTTCTCTGAGAAGCTCCATTCTTCTTCTCTCTCTTTTCTCTATTTTCCTTCTTTTGCCTCCTTATACTTCCCTCCAGGTCTAGAATTCCACATCTGGAAACCAAAAGAAAAGAGAGAGAGAGACACCTTGGATTCTTCCAAGTGACCTCTCACTGTGGTTGGAAGCTTATTTGTTTATAATAAAATAGTTTTAGGGTCATTCATGCTCTAAGGCTTTTAACAATTTTGAAAAATCTCTAAATTCCAACTAAAGAAAAAATTATGAGCCACTGTGAAGGCTCTTACATAGAGTTGAATCCAGTTAGTATGTTAACATGCCTGCCAATTCCTGTCTGTCCTACAAGAAGTCAAGGTGTTGACAGACGTTTGGACCAAGCCACACATTCTCCGCACTGTCCAACTTGTCATACCCTATCTCCTTCCCCTGGCCCAGGGTAGCAGATTCTCTGATATTTCAAGCTTGTTCTTCCCATGTGGGTCATGCCTACCTGATATTGGAAATTCTAATGGAATGAAGCAGAACCTCTGGCCCATAGTAGATGTTCAGTAAAATCAAGTTCAATAGTTCAACACACTTTCAAGGCAATCTATGATTTTTGCTGACAAGCTCTTTCTTCTTCATACAAGGAGGGATGTGCTAAGGACTAGTCATAAAGTTAGTACATGATTGCCTGGATGGCATGGTTTACAGGTGCAAGCAAAGGCCCCCCACCCAGACATAGAGACCTGCCCCTCCTCTGCCACCTGTGACAGAGTATGCGCTTTGGAGTCAATAGTCTGACTTTCAAAACTGGCTCTGTTGTATACTGAGGGGCCTTGGAGAAGCTTATTCCCCGAGAACATTGGTCACCTCATCTATAAAATAGATGATTTCAAGGGAGAAACCTTATATTGGAGGCCCCAGAAAGGCTCATGTATTACAGAGAACTCTTTCAATTAGTTTGTTTAGAACAATAGGATATTGTTTGAGTAGGGCCCAGCCTGAAACAACCTTAATCCATGTCCATTTGAGGTGCTTTAGTGATCTTTACACAGCATCCATCAGGAAAAAAGATAGTAATTGTTACTGGAAATGAGGCTTCCCACTTGCAAATGGTGAATGTAATTGTAAATAAGCCCTCTGAATGTCATTTTTAATTTAATTTTGTTTTATTTTTTGACACACAGCATCAAATAGCATTAGAATCATTTTTAGATTATAAAATGCTTACCTCTAAGAAAATGAGAACATAATAGTTCTTATGTTATAAATTGTTTTCTTTTCTCTTTCCTCTATTTTTCCCTCTCCCCCTCCTCCCTCCGTCCTTTTTCTGGCTTGGGATAAAGTTTGATCTTGAGGAACAGACCTGGGAGCCCTTGAAATGTTCTGGAAAACAGTGTCTGCTAACTCAAATGATGTCTCAAAAGAGGCCAGGACACTGATACTAAAAATAAACACGAGGAGTTTGAATACAAGTTTTTCATGAATTGTGAATGTGAAAAATAACATTTCTAAAATATTACATCATTTTATATACTATGTGCTTTCAAATGTTTTTCTCATTTTCTATTGTAAATGCACATTTAAATGTTTCATCTGCTGCCCTACATGTTTGTATATTAAAGTCGGAGAAAATACTTTGGGGGCAGCCCTGGACTCTGGGCACTGCAAGGGACCCAGTGGTGTTTTCCTTTCTTTTTCTGTTTTTGCAGTCCACTTACCAGGCGACAGGTGATGTTTTCCTTCCATCTCTGCTTTGCCGCATGTGACAGCTGCATTCTTCCCTTGTTGAGGACTTGGCCCCACCACTCCTCAGTTTTACATTGCACTTGAGGCTAGAATTGAAGGCTTTGGCCCAGACTGAGGCTAGAATTCCCAAGCCTCTATTCGGAATCACTTAGGTTGAGATTCGGGCTTCCCACGGTAGGTCTGCAGCTCACCCTACACCCCCTGGCCGTGTCCAGGGCCTCACTGTCCAGACACGATGCCTGGAGCATGACACCTGCCCACACTCTGTGTGGCTGGTAACAAAGTATTCCATGTTAGCGACAAGACATTTTGAAGGGTACTGAAGACATTTAAAGGAATTAAAGTTAGCACGAGATGGGAATTTTTGAAGAAGGTTAATCTGGTAATAGTACAAGGAATGACTTCAGTGGTGAAGAACAACTTTCTAGCAATTCTTTTATGAGTGTGGGGAAGGGGGACCAGGAAGGCTTTGAGGACTTCCCCCGGGTTTTCTCAGAATGGATTGCTAGAGCCGTTATCAGCTTGGCCCCATGAATTGCTGTGGAAGTGGCAGTAAAAACAAACACAGGAGGAAGGGCTTTGGCAGGAGCGGAGAGAGCTCCTGGCAGTGTGTGGGGCAGAGCATGGTGCTCGGCCCGGTCAGGGCCCCATCTCATGGGGCTGTCGCAGTGAGGAAGACGTGTGGCTCTTCATGCCAACAGAGCTGGCTGGTAAGCAGATCTCCTGGCTGCTGGCACACCGTGGGGCAGGAGAAGCTTCACCTCTGTTGGAAGGCGTTTCCTCTGGGGTGAGGGCAGAGTGGTGAGTCACTGACAGGACAGGGCAGTGACACGGCTTAGTAAAACGTGAGAGGAACCCTGAGTCATCCTGGCTGGTGGAGTCGCTGGGTGTGTGGGTACAGATAGAGACACACGTGAGCTGGCACTCCCCTCCCCCCACATCCTTCACACAGGTGGGTGGCCTGTGGGGGGTCAGGCAGTGACTCAGATGAAAGGAGCTTGGAATTCCTCCGCTCCTTCTTTAGATAGTCCTGGGTTTGAAGGACAGGTGACTCAGACACTGACCTTCTCTTTGGTCTGGTTTTCCCAAGTGTTATCTTTAGTTCTTTAGGTCACCCCCACCTCCGGGACGTCCCTGGGCTGGAGGCCAATCCGCCATGAGGCTCTCAGCCTATTAGTTAGTTTCCTGACTGAGATTTCTGTCCCATCAGCCTCTCCATTCTCATCATGCAGCCATTCAACAAAATTTTCATCGGTGTCTGCCGTGTGAGCTCCTTCTTGGGAGCTGGGAATACAATTCATAGGAAAAGGTGCCTGCCCTTGAGGAGCTATAAGTGCCTCTGAGTGACTGTCTTCACCTTACATTATGGGCAAGTCAGTTTAGGCAGGAAAGAGACACCTCTTTAGACTCCCCTTTCTCACTCAGGGTGCTCATGGCCTCTGGGGGTGACTGGTAGTTCCCTGGTTTCCTAGTTGCCTAGTCTGGTCTGAGCAGCCAGGTCTTCTCCCATGTACCTGCTTCGTTTTACCTGCTGCCTGAAGAGAGTGAGTCTTCTTTCTTCCATTAAGGGGGTAGTAATTTGGGACTATGTTGATAGCTAAAAGGCTGGTGGAGTGTTTGTACTGAGTCTTCCACACACAGTGACACCCAGCCCCACACCTAGACTCCTGGACATTGTCCAGGGACTAGACAGTCACTTCCTTTATTGAGTCTAAGGACTTTGTAGGTAATTGATAATCAGAATGCCTCTATGAGATAGGGTCTCATTGAATGTTTATCATCAGGTCATATTGTGACCATCATCATTTTACACATCAGGATGCTTTGGCTCAGAGATGTTAGAACTTTTGCTTAAGATTCCATGGGGACAGTCCTGTAGCTCTCAGTGACTTAAACATCTCCTCTCAGCCCTGGGCGAGTTCTCTGCCTTCTGGGGAGCATCTCTATCTTCAAGTCAGAGGTTCTTTATCTTTTGAGTTCCCCAGGGTCCCGTACCCTATTGGTGTAGCAGGATGGCAGTAGATGGCAGGGATAGGGTCTAGGTGAGAGTGTGGGGGGACAGACACAATGAAAGTGAGGTTAGTGTTGTGTGAGTCTGGTTGCCAGGGCTTGTGGAGGGTGGTCTTAGGAAGGCTCTAATGTGGACAGAATCTATCAGTAGGGTCCAGGCCCCTAGTGAGGTCTTGGGAAGGCTCTAATGTGGACAGAATCTATCAGTAGGCTCCAGGCCTTTAGTGACATTTCTCTTGGCCCTGGTTTTGTGGGCCACTCCCTCAGGTGGGTCCCTCTCTGCTACCCCTTCAAAAATGTGATGAGAAAATCACAATCAAAAGCATTTGAACTTAAAGGGGCTTCAGAGATCATCTAATTCAATTCTCTCAGGCAAAGAAAAAAAGGGACAGAAGAGCTTCTGTGACTTTCCTATAATCATGGTGACAGCAGGGCTTGAACCTGGGTCTCTCTACTCTCTCTCATACTCTTTCTCTGACGCTACCTCTTACCACTTGGAGCAGGGTTATAGGCAACTTGAGAGCTATAAATGTGGGTACGAACGTTAACAGTGAGCTCTCACGGGCACACGGCTGTGTGGGTGGGCTCCCCGTCCAGCCTCCCCTCCAAGTGACCTATCTTGCAGTTCTGTTCCAGGGCCTTGGGGCCAACCCCCTCCTACTTTACCTATGTGATCTTATAAAGAATCCTCAGCATGTTACTTTCCAATAAATGGTGTCTAAGATCGGCAAGTTTCCCTGTAAGTTTAGCTGTGAGAGCAAGCATTGTGTTCACGGCAGAGTTTCCTGTTCACTCCTTTTGGCATTGCTAACTGTCATTGTTAGTTTCTCACCTGAAGAGCTTGTGTTTGGCAGGATGGACGTTTCAGCATGCTTGTCAAGTGCATTTTCTTTGTGAGAGTCCTTGCAAAGTGGGCCCTTATCTTTTTTTCACTGGCTCTGAAGTGTCCCTTGCTGGGAACTTGCCTGGTTGCCCGGTGCCTGATGAAGCAGTGTGGAAAGACCAAGGTATTCTTGGTTCCTGCAGCCAGGTAGGACCTATGCTGAGTCCTGGCTCCACCACCTCAATAAAGGGGCGGGATCCTCACCAGCACTGAGCCTTGACTTCCCCTCCTGTGAGGCAGGAACGTTGGGGATCACACAAGCAAAGGTGTGTGAAGGGGGTCCCACACGTGCAAGGGTCCCGGTGCCTTGTGGAAGAGGCAGCTTTGCCTTAAGCAAGTTTTGAAGATTTGGCTCCAGTTGTTGTCTGGAAAGGGAAAAGGCTTTAAGTCTCAGGCAAACCCCCCCAATAACTGCTTTGGTGCACACACACGTGTGGTGACCTTTCTCCTGCTGGTGTCTATATTATGTTCCTCAATGGGATCCTGGGGAGAGTGGTCGCCGGTCTGGGGGAGCATGGGCAGAGGGGGAGCAATGTGGCTCCGAGGTTCCTTGTCCTTGCTCCAGCTGCCATTTACAGCCACCTTGAGACTTCTGACAGAATATTTACCTTCTGTTTTCTTATCTGTAAACTAGTCAGAATCCTTGCACGTCCTTGGATGTGATGACCAGATTAGATGCGTGATTACTGAGCAGGGCCTGACACATGGGTGTTGCTTATTAAATTATAATTTCTGAGAATCTTGGTTTTAAGGGTTTTTCTGTATTATTAACAAGGCAATAGTTGCTTACAGAAACCTCTTCAAAGAGGTAATCATTGTCCTGGTTCCCCCTAAAGTTTTTTTCAATTGGCTGGGCAGTATTTCTGAGTTTGGAAATGCAGGCAGGCTGTCCTCAGGAGGAGAGGCCCTGTGCTAAAAAGAACCCTGATCTGCATAAGTAAGTGTCACCTATTCTCAGTCCCCTCCCCTCGTCCTGGGGCTTGAGACTTCCTGATCTTGAGCCTTGTTATGACTGTACAGAACAGAATGTGGTACAGGGCGTGTTGTTCATCTTGGACCCTCGCAGGGTTGGGGGGAGAATAGAGTTAATTTCCAAAGTGCCAAAATACCTTTGCATATATTGTTCCCTCTGCCTGGAACAGTCTCACTTCTTCTGGTAACTGCCTAGTCATCCTTTAGGAGGCTCTTTTTTTTTCTTTTCCTTCAAAGAATTTTCCAGCCACTCTCAGCAAATTCCATTGCTCCCTTCTCCATGCACCCAAGTACTCCGTTCATGCCCCTGTTTAAGCCCCTGTTATGTATGTGCTGAACAGGGCAGCCCTCCTGGCTGTCCAGCTGGGCCCCACATTTTATGCTGTAGTCTTGTGTTCCCCTTGGTTTCATAAGTGTGCTCTGCCTTCTCGTCCCTCTGAGCTTTCACACCCTGGTCCCACTCCCCCAGCCCCTGGTTGGGGCTCATCCCTTCTGGGAATTGTTGCTGAGCTCTGAGTCTGGGAGGTCCTCCTGTGGGCCCCTGTGGCGCCTTCTCACAGCCCCGGCCACACTTCTGCTTTCGAATCCATCTCCTTGGCTAGACTGGGAGCATCATGGGGGAGGGGCTCTGTATCTTTCAACCTATTGGATCCCTGAACCTAGCACAGGCCTATGGTAGCTATTCATCGTCTTAAAAAATAATATCTATTTTCACATTTGTCTCCCACCAAGAACGGCTAGCTCCTTAAGCAGCGAGCTGATCTTCGTATCATCGTGTCTCCAGAGGTTAGCATAGTGCCTGGGGCTTCTCAGCAGGACCTCTGTATAGCATGAGCCCTTCGGTTCTGTCACAACCAATTCTGAAGCTATTTCTCCCTGAGAAATCACATTTCTTTTTTTAGTATCAGAGAAGCAAGAAGCTGGAAAGAATCCCAGACACCCAGCTCCTTACAGAACACTTCAGCTCCGCCCTCCCTGGAAGGTGGTCCTGTGTGCCCCCTCCTCTCTTCACTCCCACTTACCACCCCCTGCTCCTACTCAGCAGAGCTGTTATTGGCAATTAGTGTGATGTTCCTGGGCTTTTCCTTGGGCTGAGACTCACTCTGGTTGTGCTTGAGAACATGAATCAGTTTTGTCCAGGCTTGGACCTGCCAACATCAATAAGTGTTCTACCAAATCTGGTCATGGCAAACCTAACTCTGCCCTCTTCATTCGATCAATATGTGGAGCACTCAGGTCAGTGGGAATCACCCCATGGGTTCCGGGCTCATTTATTAAAAATATGGAACAATTTAAATTCTTGCTGCTTTGACTGGAAGACATTGAACACATGTTGTTTCCAGGAGGCTCTAGGGCTGGGAGGTCGGGTTTCAGACACGATTAATTCAGCGTAAAGGTGCGTCTGCCAGGCATGGAAGAAAGAAGAACTGACAGCTGATTTATGATGTGGCTTTTAAACAAATCAACCCTAAAACTTAGCTTATTTCATTGTGGCAGGGGCTCAATTTGTACCGAAGTGTCATCCTTGGACGATGAATGTTTCCCCTGTCCTCAACAGCTGGGGGGGAAAGAAATGGGATTCCAGAAGACCTCTCCACCATGTTTGGCTAAAGAAATACTGGTGCCTCGAGTCTCTCTTGTATCTAGTTAATGACCAAATATGCCATGAGCACCAGGGGGTGTGTGTGACTGTATAAACAGCTCTGCGACCCCAATTCCTAAGGCTGAGCGTGAGCACATATGTAGGAAAACTCGCTCAGACTGCCCTGCACCTGTGGCCTAGTGTAGTTTCTGTCGCCAGAAGTGAATGGGATCAGGATAGTGACCGTCCTGGAGATGAAGCCACTCTGTGCTTCTAGGAAGCAATGCCTGCCTGAGAGTTTTGATGGCGATCTTTCCCCTAATTAATGTGCATCAGTTTTCTGTGTGCTGTGCTGAAAATAGAAAGTTTGTGTTGGTGTCCAGTAAACAGGGAATGTGACTAAAGCCTTCCTGTAGATCCTGAGGAGGACCTAACTTTCAGGTATTTCAGGGTTTAATGGCAGATTTCCTTGGCTCTCTTTGTCCTTTCTGTTCTAAATATGAAATGGAACATTTTGCCACCATCCAGGCACACTGGACACCCCTGGCCCCAGTACAGCAGTGTAGGGAGTGTCCCTTGGACCACTCCGTGCCCTTTCATAGGTTTGCTCTTGCCGTCCCCATCCTAAAAGCAATGACTCGCCCCTGTCCCAATAACAATGACTCAGCAGCAGAAAAAGTGGAGTCTTTTCTGAATCCCAGACACACTGCCGCAGGAGCTCCTGGTTAGTGGTCAGTCCAGGCAGCCATTGGCAGGAGCTGTGGGGGAGCCATCTGGGCGACTTAGTGGCAGGGAACAGCTGAGAGCCAGGGACTCTAAAAAGGACCAGGCACAAGGGAAGCAACCCTCACTGTGAGGGGCGTGTGTACATGCACCTTGTCAGCCAAATAACGCAGGGTAATGAGTGCGCTCACACCTCGATTTCCAGGCCGTGCAGTGCTCTCTGCTGGGCTGGAGGTCGACTGGGAACAGAAGTTTCCTTCCAGGATGGGCATCTTCGTTCTGGGTGTCTGCAGATAAAACGTCTGCTAGCATCTGGGGCTGGGAGCCAGAGATGCCAACCATCTCTTGGCTGGGCCAGCAGCTTCCTCAACTGAAGCATTGCAGTCCATAAAAGGAGAATTTATGAACAAATAAGGAAACCTGTCTGTCTCTCTTCTGCAATATTAGAAAATACACTTTCCACATGCAGTTTCCACTCCTGCCATTTTCTAGTAAACTAGTTAAATTTAGTAAATGCACTGTAGTCCCATATTTCCTTGGTGGGTTGTCTATTGTGGGAGTACCTACTGCCCCACCCCCAACCCCCCCAGCAATCTGTCTGCCCTTGTCTGTTTGCGCAGATCACACGTTGCCCGGGGTTGGGGAAGTTTATACGTGAATCTGTGTGCTCGGTAGGGCTCAGTGGAGAGAGTTCGAACCGTAGAGCTGGAGACACTGAGATGTGAGTCAAATCCAACTTTTCAGTGGCTGCATGAGGTTGAAAAATCTGTTTAACTTTCCCTAGTCTGGTTTTCCTTCTCTGTAAAACAGAGCCTTTCCTATTTCAGGGTGGTAGTGAAGATGAAATGGGGCAAGGAACATACTGTAATTTCAGTGTGGTCTGAGGCCTGCAGAGGGTGGCTTAGCACTCGCCTCTCTCTCTCTACCTCCAGCCAGACGGTCCTTTCTCAAAGGCAACATACATATATATTGTGCATTTTTCTTCTTTTGTGAGTCTCTGGCCGTGGCAGGTACTCCAACAGTGAATGAACTCATTTATTTTAAAGTCAAAATAGTGTGAAAAACTGACCAAAGGACAGACAAAAGGAACGTCTAATTGGGCCAGAGCCTCCCTACTCAAAGTGGGGTTCAAAGACTAGACACCTGAGCATTGCCGGAAAACTAATTTAAAAGGACTCTCAGGCCCACCCCAGACCTACTGAACCAGAATTGCATTTCAACTGCACAGCCATGTAATCCACGTGCACGTAAGAGTTTGAGAAGCCCTGCTCTAGACTACTGTGTCAATAACCACGCGCTGAGTCAGTAAGCAAAGAAGTACGGTCAGAAAGCCAGCAGAGTAATTTACTAGGACTCTACTGGTTTTATTTAAAGGAAAAATCTATTAAATTAAAATGCAATACTAAGAATTCCAAGTCCAACAGCAATGTTATTCCAAGTCCAGCAGACCTGGTCCCTGGCTATGATTCTGTGGCCGTAGACACAGACTCACTGGCTTGCGCTCTCCTCTCCCCGAGCCCCTGCATTCCCCTCCCGCACTGTGCTCTGTGGGCTGTGCTGCCCTGTGGGCCATGGGCCGCCTTCTCTCCGGATCCCTGTGAGCCTGTTTGCTACTCCCTTATGAGGAATATCCTAAGTCATCCTCAGCCACCGTGGCTGTCTGGAGGTGCCTTCGGTGGCATCGGGCTGGGCGCTCTACAGAACGTGTGTGGTTCTTGTTTGGATTGCTGCCCTGCTTTCAGGTACATTCAAAAGTGCCTAAGAGAATCTGGCTCTCGCTTCACCCATCAGAGCTGCGAGAACCTGAGAGCCATGCTGGAACCACTTCTTGCAGGAAAAAGAGCATCTCTTGGTGTCCGTCTGTTCTTCCCACTGGTACAGGCTATGGAGTGGGGGATGTGGCCTTTCTTGACCTCTTTGTTTGGATTGGGCTCAGGAAATAAGTCATCAGCTGGAGGTCTAAACCCTGCTGCTGTCTATGAAAATTGTTCTGCAATGGTGTGATCATGAAGTTACTAGCACCTGTTGATTCTCTCTCTCAAATACCTCTCAAATCCTCTACTCTCTGCCTTCACGGCCACTGCCTCAGGGCCACCATTGTCTCTTGCCTGGATGATGGCAGCTTCCTCCTAGCTGCATCCCTGCAAGCCATTCTCACCACAGTCAGCTAGAGATTTTTTTTTTTCTTTTGAGACAGAGTATTATTCTGTCACCCTAGGTAGAGTGCCTTGGTGTCCTAGCTCACAGCAACCTTAAACTCTTGGGCTCAAGTGATCCTCTTGCTTCAGCCTCCCAAGTAGCGGGGACTACAGGTACCTGCCACAATGCCTGGCTAGTTTTTCTATTTTTAGTAGGACAGGGTATTGCTTTTGCTCAGGGTGGTCTCCTGAGCTCCTAAGCTCAAGGGACCCACCTGCCTCAGCCTCCCAGAGTGCTGGAATTACAGTCATCAGCCACCAGACCCAATCAGTCAGAGTTTTTTAAAAAAAACAAATCAAACTACCATTTTCCCGCTTATAGCCACTCAATGTTTTTCCACTGCCCTTGGAATGAAATCCAAACTCCTCCTAGTGGCCTCCAGGGGCCACTGTGACCGGGCCCTGCCTGGCCATGGCTGGTCCTCCTCATCCTCCCTGGCCAGCTGCCCCAGGTGCTGCTCTCCAGGCCTCGCCCCCTACCCCCCTCCTGGCTCCTGGTCTAGGTGCTCCCTCCACAGTCTGGCCTTCCGACCTCCCTGGCTAACACATTCACCCAGCTGTTGTTCCACAGCTCTCTCCTTCATTCAGCCTTGCTTTCCTTGTGGCTGTACCACTGTATCATTTGTTGGCTTTCTTTGCGTCCATTACCCCTCAGAGAGAAGGAGGTGAAGGCGAAGGCAGGGTGGAGTTTGTCAATGCACCAGTGTCTGGAATGGGTCTGGCACGTACTCGGCCCTCGTAAACACCTGCTGGAGTGATTGAATGAACTTGCTGGGTGCTAAATGTCTTCTCCTGAAATTCTCTTCCCCATCTCCATCTCCATTGATCTTCTTTACTCCTTGGATGGATGGATCTTCTTGAGAACTTCCTAACCCACTCCAGCCCAGAGTCACAGAATCTCTGTCTAGAATCTCTTGTCATCCTATTCACCAATAAACCTCTCACCTCACTAAAATAGCTTACCACCTCCACCCCCACAACTCACATATACACACACCCACTCTTGCCATGTTGCCTGGGGATTATCATCCTTAGAGAGCTATGCGATACTGGTGAAGTGTGCAGGCCCTGGAGCTGTAGTGCCTGGGTGCAAATCTTGGCTGTCCATTACTCATTGGGTGGGTGATTTAACTTCTCTTTGCCTCAGTTTCCTCACATGTAAATCAGGGGCAATAACAGAACCTTCATATGGTTGTTGTGAGAATTAAAAGGGTTAAAACCTATAAAAATATATAGAACAGTGCACATATTAAGCACTATGTAAGTGTTAGGTATTATTGTCATTTAAATGAAGCGGAAAGCATAGACCAAAGAAAGGATTTTGCACCGTGGGGCTCTTGTGGAGCCGAGTTTTCAACCAGATTGCACCTAGACTAAGGGGCTTTTCACTTCTAGTACTTTGGGATACATTTCCCCTGGAGTCTCTTAGGGCTCAGTCACAGATGCATCTCGTTGAAAGGAAAAAAGAGGTTTAGATACTGAGTAACAAGGTACATTCATTAGCAACTTGGGTCACTCTGCTGCTGTCCTGACCTCCTGAAACCAAGAGGACGAGGAGTGGCTGTGGCCTCTAGAATTGGCTCACAGGCAGGGGTGGGTGTGTCGGGCAAGTGGTGCCCCTGAGGCTGGGCCCTCCTCACTGGCAGGAGGAAGCCAGAATTCTCTTTCCTGGTGCCTTCCCTCCGCCTGTCTGTCCTGCAGCCTGCTGACCTCTTGATGGCCCTGCTCTCATGTTGGGGTTAAGTCTTGTTTTGGTTTTGGTCTTAATCTCTCATCTCTTGATCTTTTTCACCACCTTCTTGTGACCCTCCCTCCCCCTCATCGAGGGGCTCAGCCTCTGCCAAGGGACCCCAGCCTTCCACAAGGAAGAAAACACCCTGGGCACAGGTTAAACACATGGTTTACCGGGACTTTCAGGCGGTTTTTTGATTTGATTTAGGAGGCCTGGACCAGACTCCAGTAATCCGTACGTTCAGCACGGGATCTTGGTGACTCCTGTCTTCAGGGAAGGTTGGGTGTCACTGGCCAGGCCACTGCTCACCTCCTTCCTTCCCCACAACAGCTCTGCAGTCCTCTTCCAACCCAGGATACTTCTCATGCCTTTGACAACTGTGACACATCTTTTTTGTGGTCACCTTATGTTGATATCTAACCCTCCTCAACAACCTATGGCTTTTCTGCTCAAACAATAGAAACTTTTGGAGAATAGGCACCAAGTGTTTTTGCTTTCACACAGTAGCAATAAAGTTAAAATTTTACTTTGTCCTTTTAGGGCAATAAGCACCAAGTGTTTTAGCTCTCACACAGTAGGCCTTAAATGGTTGGTTGAAATTTTACTTTGTCCAGGATGAACATTGAAATTATTTCACCCAAGCACCATCAAAAGGCCATGAAGGGGGGCGGCACCTATAGCTCAGTGAGTAGGGCACTGGCCCCATATACTGAGGGTGGCAAGTTCAAACCCAGCCCCGGCCAAACTGCAACAAAAAAATGGCCAGGCATTGAGGCTAGCATCTATAGTCCCAGCTACTTGGGAGGCTGAGGAAAGAGAATCGCCTAAGACCAGGAGTTGGAGGTTGTGAGCTGTGTGACACCACGGCACTCTACCGAGGGCGATAAAATGAGACTCTGTTTCTACAAAAAAAAAAAAAAGCCATGAAGGAGGATAAAATACGTTCAATAAAAGAGGTGTGCTAATTTGTGATTAAATATGTCTTTTATATATATTCAAGGTTTGATTAGGTAAGATTAAATGAAAATATCTCTGGCGCCTGGAATAATTTGCTGCTGTCAGAAAGATATGACACCTGGACCTTGCTGGGCTGGGTGTCTTATCTGAAGATTTTCTTCAATTCCTGGGTCTACCACGAATCACACGAGCAATCAAAGGTGAGATGTGTCAGCAAATGGAGCCTCAACTTCTTATTCCAAAAAGAAGGTTAAGTCTCAATCTCACTGAGTGATGGAGGTTAAATGAGATATTGAAGAATCATTTTGTAAACCGCAGAATGCTATACCGGGTGAGGGGTAGGAATTGCTCTTCATTATCCCTACAGTTAGTTTTCCAGCTCACCAGATTTTCAGCATTCCCTCGCAGTTTTCCGACCTGAGTCATGCAACTACATTTACATGCGATGCTGGGGAGCCCAGGAAATCTACTTTCCAGCAAGAGTAAAGCCTCATATCCTAACTGAGAGGGGCAAAAGGGAACAGTGACTCAGAGGCAGCTCAGACATCAGGCTTAAGGGATTCTTTGGGTATGAAAAGGTCTCCTTGGAGGGGTATGCCAGGGAATGTGAACAGAACTGTCCTAACTGTGCTTTCTTTCAGAGAGAAATTTAAAAACTGGACTATGCTTGGATGGATGGTTAACATCCATGAAAAGAGTCAAGATTTTCAGATGATGATGCTTACAATCTCAAGAAAAACAACAATGAAAAACGATAGAAGCTTGACCGCAAAAGGGGGCTGTTGTCCTGTATCTGAACTCTCAGAAAATCAGATTTTCTGAATTTGATAAGAATATATATATTGCAGGAGGCAGTTTTCAGAATTCTGTAAGCTTTGGCAGGGTTTGGCTGGTGAAAGCAGCAGATTTGAAAAATCTGTGCAAACACCAGCAGAGATAAACGCGCAGCCTGCTGCAACGTACCCACATCGTTAGAGATTTTGCCCTTAACATCTCTCTTTTAAATTTGACTCCAGGAAATAGATTTGGAACCTGATCAATCCCATCGTAGACTCTGCCGTCCTTGCCCCAGAATTATAAACATAAGATTGTTGTAGCGCAGTTCCCGCATGTGCCTACCATGTGGCTCCGGCCTCCACCTCACAAATTCAGCAAGTAAACACTCCCCACGTGTAATTCTGATGTGTTGCCCATATGGTGTGGTCTTGGCTTGATGGTGAGGGCTGGGGATCAAGGGCGCAGACACTGCTGCCCTGCCTGGGGGCGGGGGGGGGGGGGATTCATGAGATGACCCTACAGGGAGAGAACCAGAAAGTTCTTCTGGTGGCAGAAAAGTCACCCTTCCCTTCATTGCTTTGCATGTTTGGTTGGAGTGTGGGAGCTACAAAGGAGGGTTAGAAATGTTTTCTTTTCTTTCTGTCTTTTTTTTTTTTTAATCTATTTCAATTCATCCCATTCCTGGAAAAACCACAATTCCCCCCAGCAGTCTTTAAGTCCTTCAGTTTTAAAAAACACATAGCTTCCTCGCTACCCCTTGCTTCTGTGGGTCTGTTTTGAATAGCAATTAATTTCAGTGTAAATGAGTTTGGGGCTGAGGCTGTCATTAATGTATTAGAACTTCAGGCTCTGTGGTTTGACACCACTTAAATGCACAAATTGTTAACTGAATTTTCAACAATTTTCCTCTCTCTTCTGAATCTCATATGAAACTCATTTCCCCAGGAACTGACCAAGGACCTCTGACCTCTTGCCTCAATTGCTTAAAGACCTGCAGTTCTTTTTCTTGGTCTTCTACTCCTCAGATTAGAAGGTTAACTGAACTTCAAAGGGGCAGTAAGCCAGATGTCTTCTTTCCCTGATGAGGGGCTGACTTCCTCTCATTTGTCTGCACTCTGTATGAATTCAGGTTGGTGTCCATTTCCCCTGGGTCTCAGGCTGTTCCCAGAGCTGTGCTCAGACAGGGGGAAAGGCTCTAACTTGTGTGGTTTGCAGGTCCTGGGGCTTCAGGGACTTGATAAAGTTCCCTATTTTTGTGCTGGTCTGATATAAATGTGTGGGTGGTACATCACACATCTTTAGCACCTTGTTGAAAAAAGGAAAGGGCTATGATAATGAATGAGATACAGACCCTGCCTTCAGGGAGCAGACAGTGCTCCTGGGGACACAGACAGTTGAACAGGTCACTGCAGTGCAGACCTGTGAAGTTCAAATCCTAGCTCTACTACTTCTTAGCCAGCCTGGAGCTCAGAACTGGCTACTACAAAGTGCTCCAAGCTGGCTAAGAAGTAGCAGAGCTAGGATTTGAACTTCAACCTGCCTTTGCCAAAGTCTAAGCTTATAATCACTTCCCTGTAACACTGTATACCTAGGTCTTAGTGTCTTCTTTTATAAAATGAAAAGATAAGACTAGATAATCTTTAAAGTCCTTTCTCCTTAAGCCACATCCTAAATACATCAAAGTCAAAGAGAAGTGACCCAGCCCAGACTTGGTGGGAAGTGAGTGGAAACAGTCCAGGACAAACACACCTACAGCACAGGGGCTGACAACCAGGTCTGAGTCACCAGCAGTGCCCTTGCAACCCCAGGCTTGTGGATACCAGCCTCTTAATTCTGCAGCAACAGAAGTACACCCACAGGAGACCAGTGGGCCGGAGTAGGGGTGCCAGGGTAGGATGGGGAAGATACACAGAACGTTCTCTGTAGCTCCAAGTTGTGTGTGATTTAGGAAAGCTACTCACTGCCCAGAGCCTGGAGGGCTGAAGGAACCAGGGCAGGTGAGGTTAAAGCTTGCAACTCAGCCATGTGACTTTAGAGCAGTGATTTTCAAGGGGCGTGCCACTGCACACTGGCGTGCCTTGATGGGACCTTAGGTGTGCTGGGAACACTTTTAAAGATCAATAATTAAATTATTTTAGAAAGAAGTTCAAAGCACAGTAAGAATATTCTTTTCTTACTCTCTTTTTTTTTGTTTAATCAATGTAATTGAAGTTCATAGGTTCAAGTGTGCCATGAGATCAGAAAGGTTGAAAACCACTGCTCTCCTCCCTAGGCAACCTAGATAACACTGGCCCGGGGAGATGTAGTACCAGCCATGCAC
>CAUYRH010171446.1:0-37771 GCA_963574655.1 Perodicticus potto | reverse complement strand
TGATGTGATTTTTGGTCTTCTGGATATATACCTAGTAAAGGAATTATAGGATCGAATGGCAGATCTATTTTTAGATCTCTAAGTATTCTCCAAACATCCTTCCAAAAGGAATATATTAGTTTGCATTCCCACCAGCAATGTTGCCTATTGATGGGCATTTGGATAGCTTGAATATAGTAAAACTTTTTTTTATAGAATCTTTTAAACTCTTGGGTTAAAAATTCATGTCACACGGAAATATCTGTATATATGTCTGTATATATATTAATATCTTATGTATGTATAATGTATACACATGCATGTAATACATATTCTTTAGAAAAAAGTTTGTAGGGACTGTATAAAAACATTAGCCTTTAACACCACCTTTAATTGATTTTTCTCTAGGAGACCAACCGAGTCTTCCCCTGTTACCCAGGTTGGAGTGCAGGAGTGCTATTGTAGTGTACTGTAACCTTGAACTGGCTCAAGCGATTCTTCTGACTCAGCCTCCTGAGTAGCTACGACTATAAGCATATGCCACCATACCTGGCTAATTTTTTTGCCTTTTTCTTTTTAGCAGAGATGAGGTTTGCTATGTTGCCCAAGCTGGTTTCAAACTGCTGACCTCAAACAATCTTCCTGCCTAACTGATTTTTTAAATTGTCTTTCTTCTATCTATACTTTCCAATTTTCTGTAATTAATATCTATCCATTCAGTACTCAAAACAAAAACTACCTCAAAAATAAAAATTTAAGCCTTGCCAAATTAATCTGTCTGTAAGTTATTGGCACTTTCTCAAATTTGACTCACCCAGCCAAATCCACGGCACAGGGCAGAACTTCTCTGAGTGACAGAAGCCAGTAGCGAAATGACTTCTCTGCTTTCGTGTAACTGAAAGTTTACTGATCAATCTGCTTTCAGTTTGTGCGAAAAAAGTTTACCATCAGTTGTCAAATCATCTAGTCTATTTATTATATAAAAGGAAAATATGTTATTCTCTTGTCATAACATAGCACATAGAGAAAGAGCAGAGATGCTCCACATAGCAAATCACAGCTGAAGTTCTCTTCCAATCCTGGCAGTGTCTTTTCCTTTCTCTGGGTGTCATTGCTTTTCTTCAAGGAGTGGAAGCAAAAGTTTACTTGGCTTAATTTCCTAAACCCTTTCTCTCTCTCTCTTTTCTTTAAATGAGAGACCAGAATATGCTCCTTTTCTCACAGGTATCATTTCCTCAACATTTCTTCAGTCCCAGATTATTTGTTAACTTTACGCTGAAGCCCTACTTTGTAGAATATTTCTACACACAGGATGGAGATCATGATATAAACATACTATGTCTTATAAATCTTTTCTTATTAGGAATACACAGATTCTTTAACGTTTATTCCAACTATCCTCAGCTGCCTTCCAAAGACATTTGTGCATATAGTGTTACCGAGTCTTCTTTAAGTTAAATATACTTAAGAAACGTAGGTTAAAACAATTTGAATGGTTATTTTCTTTGTAATGATTCTAAGACTGTACGTGAGTTGGGATGCTCCAGGTGGCTGAGGATTTATTACAAAGCATTTCCCAATATATGTCACCAAAAGTACATCATGTATGTGTGTCTCTGTGTGTTAATATATGTATATAAATTGTTGGAATAGAGTGGCAGTGGTTATCCTTAGAATAATTTTGTTAATTGTTGATTTGTGTTCCAAAATTCTAAAGCCTCCAAAAAATACAAATGAATAGAGTCTGTGACACAGGGAGAATGAGGGTCCTTTTGAACTGGGCTCCATCTAATTGCATCATGTTAACCTATAGCCCTAGGACTATCAGATCTTCTGATTTATCAGGAGAAGGGAGAAGTCTAGATTTTTTTTTTTTTTTTTTTTGAGACAGAGTCTCAAGCTGTTGCCCTGGGTAGAGAGCTGTGGCATCACAGCTCACAGCAACCTCAAACTCTTGGGTTTAAACGATTCTCTTGCCTCAGCCTCCCAAGTAGCTGGGATTACAGGTGCCCAACACAACGCCCGGTCATTTTTTGGTTGTACTTGTCATTGTTTGGTGGGCCTGGGCTGGATTCGAACCTGCCAGCTCTGGTGTACCTGGCTAGTGCCTTAGCCACCTGAGCTACAGGTGCCGAGCCTAGAGTTTTATGTAAAATGCTCAAGTTTTATGTGGTAGAAGTTGGAAAATAATTTGAATGTTTTAGAAAACATTGTGTGGATTACCCAAAACATGCTTGTCAACTGGATTTGGCCCATAGGCTGACAATTTGCAAATTCTGAAGGCACCCTTAACAAACAGGGCTTTGTGCTATCTGATAAATTTCAGGGTACTATAAGCGATATTCAAACTGAATATTACAGTTTTCATGTACATAATGACAACAATATAAATTCATTTACTGAATAATACTAAGCAGATAGTGTTAAGTACTCAAACGTAAGGCATTTAACTGAAACTTTGCCATATGAAGGCATATATTAACTAAAGTTTAAGGTAAGGAAATGGGGAACTTAAAGAAATTAAATAGATCCTTCAAAGTCAAAAGGTAGTAAGTGGCAATAGGTGAAAGAGGCAGGATTTAAATCTGGGGCTGTGCTTGACTCTAAGTCTGTATGGTTTACTGCTAATCTCATGCTTTGATCTCCTTACTTCAACTAGGTTAGAGACTATTTGATAGATATTCAGTTGATCTCTGTTGCATTTATGGTATTAAATGTAAACTCTCTGAGAATGAGAACCATATCTTCTACTTCTATCTTGTAGTTTCTTCCATACAGAAGGTTTTTAGAAGTATTGGTTGGTTATGTAGATAAGTAAAGCTGACTTTGTTTATTTATTTATTCATCTCTAGGAAAGAACTCACAGAACTGATCACATAGTCTGTTCTCAAAAATCACTGTCAAATTGGGGTAGGTAATGATTTTTGAAATAAAAGCATGAGAAAATAAAGCAAAAATAGACAAATTGGATTACATTAAACTAAAAAGCTTACACATAGCAGAGGAAAATAATAAGAGAGTGAAGAGACAAGCTATAGAATGGGATAAAATTATTTCCCAACTATACATCTGACAAGGGGTTAATACCAGAATATTTAAGAAACTTAAACAACTCAGCAGCAAGAAGACAAATAACTTAATTTAAAAATGGGCAGAATATCTTAATACATATTTCTCAAAAGAAGACATACAAATGGCCAACAGGTATATGAAAAATGGTCACCATAACTAATCCTCAGGGAAAGACAAATTTAAACCACAATGAGTTAGCATCTCTCTTCAGTTAGAATGGGTATTATCAAAGAGACAAAAGATGACGGTGTTGGGAAGGAGATGGGGAAAAGATGTGGAATCAACCTAAGTGTCCAACAACAGATCAATGGATAAAGATGATGTTGTACACACACATAATGGAATACTATTCGTCCATAAAGCATGAAATCCTATCATTTGTGACAACATGGGTGAACCCGGAGGACATCAAGTTGAGAGAAATAAGCCTGACACAGAAAGACAAATACTCATTATCATCTCACTCATACATAGAATAAAAAAAAAAGCTGATATCACAGAAGCAGAGAGTGGAACAATGGTTACTAGTGATTGAGGAGGGGAGTTGGAGTGAGGTTGGTCAAGGGGTACAAAGTAGGAATAAGGCATAAGAAATAAATTCTGCTGTTTTGTTGCATAGTAAGGCAACTATGGTTAACGGTAAAATATTGTATATTCCAAAGTAGCTAGAAAAGAGGCTTTTGAATGTTCTTACCACATGATAAATGCTCCAGGTGACAACCACATTAACTACCCCTATTGCTTCATTATAGAACATAGATATGTATTGACATATCGAATTGTACCCTGTAAACATGTCTAATTACAATGTGTCAATTAAAAAATAAAATTAAAAAAATCACTTTCTACTTCAATATTATTATTAAAGAAGTATGGAAAGTAGGAAAAAAATCACTTAAATTCAAGTCAAGAAATTTTATCTTGTTATACATATAACTTGCCACCTACTAGTGGGCTCTTTTCCAAACACTATAGACATTATCTTCCAATCCATAAATTAAGCGTGTTGGACTATAATATCAATGAGTTCTTTTCTAGCCCTAAAAATTTGATAACTCTGATTGATCCATGTTTTTATGGAGATCAGCCTGGGAAACTAGGTTTTTGGTCTGAGTTTGCTCGTGGCATTTAATTAGAAAATTAAATTTTTCTAATTTTTAGTTAGAAAAATTCCTGTTGAGAGCAACAGAAAACAAAACTTAGTCCCTTCCCAACCCCGCCCCCAACTCCATCACACCAAGCCAAAAAAGAATGTACTGGTGCAGAGAACTGCAAAATCCAGGGTTGATGCTGGCTTTAGTTGTAGGTTGGAACATTATCACCAAGGGCCACTTTCTCCCTCTCTTGGCTCAGGCTGTGCTCTTCCATGCTTTGATTTTATTCTCATGTTCCTCAAGGTCATGGAGAAACCTCTAAACCTTCTATCATTTAATCTTTTCTTCCAGACGGAAAGAGAGTTTTCACTTCTTCTCTTCGAAATAGGTAAATGTTTGGAGTTGGCTTCTCATTATATTAGATAATGTTGAATTCTTATCTTTGAAGAATTCACTGCAGCCAGGAGGATATGACATGTTGGTGAGGTTAACCAGCGGTTCTATATTCTGGCTTCAAGTTAGTTGCTTGAGTTGTTAAAATACGTTAAATAACTATGATATAATTGTGGCATTAACTTGGGATGGGAAGTTAATGCAAGAATTAGTATTTTTTGGAAACAACTCCAGTGATTCTACTGTGCATCTGTGTTTGAGAACCAGTGATTAAGATAATTCAGTACCCACCTCTGAAAGGGTTCTTGAGGCCAACTCTATACCCAATTCATAGATTGAGAGTGGTGATCTAGCAAAGGAAATTTAGACTATTATTTATGCAAAAAAGGATAAAAAATAATGTCCTTTACTTTAAACTAAACAAAAGTTGACTCCTTTTTCTTTCCTGTTTCCCCCATGTTTTGCCCATAATAGGCAGTGGTTGAGAGTCTCATAGGATTTTATGGCCTGATGATTCAGCATCAATTAGCCTGACAGTGAGAAGCTCAAACCCAATGGAGTTTCTACTGGATCTCACTTCTTCCTTTTTCTCAAGAAGTGGGGGTCCTATACAGGTCATCAGATGGCCTTTTCTTTGGGAGTGGGAGGGAGAAAGGGAGGGGGTGCTGAGACCTTGCCTTCTCCTAGAGATATTCTCGCCTAAGGAATCTATCCCAAGAATTCATACTATTTTCATTTTATCTTGAAGCATAATACTTTTCTTTTCTTTTCTTTTTTTTTTTTTTGAGATACAGCCTCAAACTGTTGCCCTGGGTAGAGTGCCGTGACATCACAGCTCACAGCAACCTCCAACTCCTGGGCTTAAGCGATTCTCTTGCCTTAGCCTCCCAAGTAGCTGGGATTATAGGCACCTGCCACAACATTTGGCTATTTTTTGGTTGTAGTTATCATTGTTGTTTGGCAGACCTGGGCTGGATTTGAACCCGCCAGCTGTGGTGTATGTGGCTGGCGCCTTAGCCGCTTGAGCTACAGGTGCTGAGCCACACAATACTTTTCATGGCCAGTCAACCTGTTTTCCCCAGGGAAAATGCTTTCTCAGTTTCATGAAAATATAGGGCATTAACTCTTGGATTCATAACCCACCTCTATTCTAAGTCAAAAAAGCCTACGAAAAAACATAAAGCACCAAGAAAAATTAAATGAGCCTTAAAATTACCAGACTACATCTTCTAGGAGGCAGGAACCAAGGCCCGTGCTGACCTCACTAGAGGGCTCAAAAGGCTTAGGGCTGCCATTGATTTGAAAGTGTCTTGCAGCTATGCCTGGTGAGGTTGAATTTGATGACTTTCAGTCCTCCTTTCAGTGCTCCAGCCAAATAAATTCTTGTGCTGCCCCGAATGCTGCATGCCTTATACCTAGAACCACACTGGGGGCTGGCCTCCCAGGTCCCCACCGTCTCTAATTATACCTGTTCTGGGCTCTGTCCTCGCATTGTCCTAATCTCTACAAGAATATTCAGATAAAAGCCACATGGTGAGAAGAGCAAAGAAACTTCTCTATGCTAGACAGTGTGTCAGCTTTATATATCTGATCCTCACAACATTCCAAGGAAGTGGGTATTATTACTGCCCTCATGGAAATTGTATTTTTTTTTTTTTTCAGACCAGAGTGTTGCTCTATTGCCTGGGCTAGAGTGCCATGGCCTCAGCCTAACTTACGGCAACCTCAACCTCCTGGACTCAAGCAATCCTCCTGCCACAGCCTCACGAGTAGTTGGGATTATTAGGTGTGTCCTACCACACACTGCTAATTTTTCTATTTTTAGTAGAGGTGGGGTCTAACTCTTGCTCAGGGTGGTCTTGAACTCCTGACCTTAAGTATTTATCCTGTTTTGGCCTCTCAGAATGCTAGAAGTATGGGCATGAGCCACTGTACTTGGCCTGCCCTCATGTAAATTTAAGGAGACTTAGACTTCCTATGTCTATTTAAAGATGACTTAATTGTTTTCAAGTTATATAGCTACTAAACCACTGAGTTGGGATTTGGATCCTGGTTTTTCCAACATACCAAATTCAGCATATTAACCTTCCCAGGTATGTAATTTTCCTTTCCATGAGGACCATCAGAATCATTGAAAACAGTGCCTGTGTCTCATGGACTGTGGAAAGCCTTGAACCTAGTCCATTCCTGACTCAGAGTTGCTGCTCAGGACATATGTGTTAAATACAAGACATGCGTGGGTGGTGAAAATATTTTTGACTTGGGAAGACGTTCTTGGCTTCTTCTTAACTAATACTCAACTCTTCCAGTTCAGTGAACAGTTTCGTTGGTCAAAACAAAAAATATAAACGAACCACATTCCTTCTGAGAGTACAGGTTTGCTGAAGCATTCAGTAGCTCTTGTTTTTAGAGTGAGAAGATGATGAAGCATTTTTCAGACTTGCACAGTCACTTCTGTTACCTTTTCCCTGGATTGCCTGCTCATCGTTAGAGTCTCTGCACAGGGTTGAGAGGACCTCTCAGAGTGCTTCAAACCAACCCATGGAAGAAGATCTGCAGTAGGTGCTCAAGAATATTTGGAATCTTGGAGTCACAGAATATTAGAGGGTGAGTTGTAGCAGAGTTGAATTAGTTCATCTCCCTTATTTTAATAGCTTCTCAAATCATAAAAGTGATAAATATTATGCATGCTATTGACTTGTACTCCTACCTATTTCCTATCAGACAGATTGGGAATTATAATGTTGGAGGGATGTCTGAGGCACTTAACTATTAACTCAAAAAGATTCATGTTAAAAGTGAAAATGAGGAAAGAATCTTGAGAGAGTCCCACCCATGTTCAGTCCTGGTCTCTTGACCCCATGACCACTGATTATTGTCTAAGCTCAGGACTGGAGAGGAAGGAGATTCTGGCAGGGAGGGCTTTCGAAAAAGCCCTCTCATCACTAACCAGGTCAATGTGGCCCCTAGGAGTTTTAAGTCACTGTTGCCCTTGGTGCAGTGATTGAGACCCTAAGATTTGCCTTTTGCAAGATTAAAGAACACTTAAATGCTATGAAATGCAGCAGCTTAAGGACTGTTATATCCCTTTGGTCCATCTATGAGTTATGGTCTTTGTATTAAAAAAGTACAGAAATCAGTATGTGCCCAAAGGTAACCGAGTTAGGATGCTGGTACCTAATAGAGAATCGCCTAGAAATACAAGACATAGATTCTTGTCATAAAGATATACAAATTGGTAAAATAATAATGGCTAAATGAAAGTACTTAAAGTTAATGAAAATTTGTAAAATAGTATGTCTAAATGAATGTATTTATCAACATTGATCAAAAAACAATAGGCTTGTACCCTGCTATGCACACCCTGGAGGCCCCCAATAAGCCATGCCCTTCCACTCCCTCACCTTGTATGTGTGAGGGCCTATGACTAGTTTCTAGCCTACAGAATGGGGGGGAGGGGGGAAGAAGGATCACGCCTGTAATCCTAGCACTGTGGGAGGCCCAGGTGGGTGGATTGCCTGAGTTCACAGGTTTGAGACCAGCCTGAGCCAGAGCAAGACCTCAAGACTCCATCTCTAAAAATAGCCGGGCATTGTGGGGGGCACCTGTAGTCCCAGTTACTTGGGAGGCTGAGGCAAGAGAATTGCTTAAGCCCAAGAGTTTGAGGTTGCTGTGAGCTGTGATGCCATAGCCCTCTACTGAGGGTGACAAAGTAAGACTGTCTCCAAAAAAGAAGGATTTTTGAAGCTGCAGTGAACATCCCAAATCTGTTGATTTTGAATTAATTGAAAGGGAAATTATTCCAAGTGGGCCTGAACTAATCAGGTGAAAGCCCTCAGAAGAGGCTCTCCGTGAGTTTAGAGACTATACCATATTTTGTAATGTACAATGTGCAACCACATTTTGGGCTCAAACTTTTGGGAAAAAATATCTTTTACTTTCATCTTTTAATTAAAATTTTTATTTGTTTATATTTAGGCAGACTTTTTTGTATTAAAAGGAGTTTTAGCATTTATTTTTTAACATATTCTAGTACAGGCAATTTTATGCAACAAATACTTACAAAACACAAGAACAGATATAAGGTACAAGAAATTTTATGCACCAGTAACAAATTTATGCTATTTATGCATCATAGAAGGCCAAGAGCTCTTTAGCACATATCAATATCAGAAGGATCGTCTTCTTCAATTTTAACATTACTGATGTCTTCTGAAGAGTCACTTTCCTCTTCCTGGTAAATTTCATTACACTTAGTTCCATGCATTTTTAGAACAATTTCACAAACTCTTCTTTCTTGACACCATTCCATGATCTTAGGGTCCAATAACTAACCTGGGAGAGGGATGCTTTCTAGATTCTGCCTGTGGAAAATGCCCACTCTTTCTTTATTGGGACCTGTGTATCCTTTCAATGTCTAACTCACCACTCAAGTATTATTTATCTGTTTAGGTGAATGTATTAGTTTTCTATTTGATATATTGATAAAATTCACTTTCTTCTCTGACTACTAGAGGGTGATTACAGTTCCCAAAGAAATGTGAGTGGCCACCTGCAGTTTCTTACTATTTGGGCTTCCACAACATGACTGTTCACTTTGCTAAGCCAGCCAGGAGCATCTGCTAGAAAGAATCATTGATGATGTAACTGATCAGGGGAGTTCACCATCTTTGCTATATTCTGTTGGTTAAAAACGAGTATCAGGTCCTGTCTACCCTTGAGGCACGGTGTGGTGGGAGTCATTAAGTTCTTTATTGAGGTCACCTCTACTAGGGCATTATTTCATGTTCACAAGGTTGCTTCCTTTACTACTTGTCATCCTTCAGGGAAATTTTTTTTGCAGTTTTTGATGGTTCCTTGGAATTTGCAAAGAGAACCAGTCAGGTGCAGAAGACAAAAAACTGCTCAAGACATGGAGAGGATTTATAATGCTTGATCTTCCTGTTAACCCTAATCAACAGTTAAGTTATTGATACTGCAACACACTGTTTTCTCAAGGCCCAGGGAAATAACCTCAGTCACCCTGGCTTGGTGGCGTGAAGGGAGTTGGGTAAGGAGGCTAGGGGAAAAGGGCTCAGAAGAGAACAGGAGGAATGGATCCTATTTCCCAATGATCAGGTGAAGCCTTAATTCATGTAATTGGAGACGAAGCCCAAATTAATCTGCATGATTATTTTCTTGTGAATGAAATGTGCTTGAAAGTAGACAGGCAGCCATTCCATCTGGATCACTGATTAAAATACTCTTTTATTAATACATAGTCTCTATTTATGTGATTTTTTTGTCCTGGAGTGTATAGAGGCTGCATATATCATATGTACATAAATATATATGTATTTTTATATTATATCCAGCATATAAAACTCATTGTTTGCATGTTTCTAGGCTGAGCCCCACCCAAGCCCCTGAGAACTGCAGGGAGGTAGAATTGGAAGGATCCCAGGGGTTTGGAGTCAGATCTGGGGCTGTGTTCCAGTCCGCCCCTGACTAACTGTGTCACTGAGCAAATTATTTCATTTGTGAGCTTCAGATCCTTGATTTGTAAAATGCATTTGATAACACCCAAGTTGAAGATCAAAAGAGTGGATACTTTTAAGAGAGCTTACAAAGTACGAGTACTTTATTTACAAGGTACTATTGGATTATCAAATCACCATAGACGTTTTCATTGAAATTTTGGGTAAAATCAAGGGTTATTTTTTATCGGATGTTGTCAATATAGAAAACCACAGAGCTTTTCCTTAGACTCTTGAGTGTGGTGTGGTAAGGATATTGATTTGCCCCAATATAGCAATGCTTATATTTCACATATGTTGAATTTGATAAGATTTCTACAATGCTCTGCAAGGACGTATACAATAAGTCATGAATAGGCCTCAGAGAGATTGCCATAAACATGTGATGGAAAAACAGGTGTTGTTTGAGGGATAAAGCTTTACTTGCTGGTGAACAAAAATTATATGCAGTTGTTGCATATAATTGTATAGCATGGCAATTTTTCCTGTTTCCAGAGAGTTTTTCCTTTGATCACAGAATAAAGAGCAAGCCTACAATAAAAGTTGAGAACCCTACATTGATATTCTCCCATGGGAGGGGGGGCCTTCTTGGTAGTTGAAGGAGGAATTCTTTAATATCCAGTCCTCAGCTTTTGTTCTAGTTTCTGATGAATTTGGCCACAGGAAAGCAGTGAATCTTGCTGTCTATGGATATAGCTGATTTCAGCATGAGTTAAAGAATTCAGCCTAGAGAAAAAGTGAGATGAGGAGAGAAAAATCCTATTACAATCATTTTCTTCATTCCAATACGGCTGAGAGTAGGGTCTTCCTGCCAGCACATCCTTTGTGCTTTTGTCCACTTGGTTTTTAAATAACCTGAGTGATTGACCTCCTCTTATTTCTGTTGGAAATTCATTCTGCCATGTAATGGAGCTGGCCCGTAGGAGTTTCTGCTTGAGATGATAATATTATTGTGTACAATTTCTTCATATGTTTTCCTTTATTTAATTTTACTTCTGTAAAGAAATCAATAAGAATTTTAAAAAGGGAGAAGTTAGTAGTCAGGAGATGGACTGAGAGGGAAGGAACAATTGTTGGCTGTGGGAGGCAGGAGAGGAAGCAGGCTGCTCAGGATACCAGAAAGCCCGGGACCGGTTAGAGGGAATGACCCCCAGAATGGAGCTGCAGAGGCAGCCGCCCGGGATCAACAGCAAATTTCCTTCCTAATTCTGAGCTCTCTGTAAGCTGAAGTGTGCCTCAAGATGTTGACTTCTGTAATCTCTATGGATTTGGTCAATTTTCAGGTTGCTAACTTCAAATTGATATTTAATCCATTTCAAAACTCCTTAGCGATCCATGTTAGCCTGCACAACCCAAATGTTTGACATCAGTCCAGGGAGCACTGGGGAGCGAGGATGAGGAGGACAGAGCTATTCTCCTCCAATAGGACTTAGCTTTTCCCACAGATGCAACCTACCCTCCCCTCCCCCGTCTACACTCTCTGTTCACACTCCCTTGTGCTCTGCTGTTGAACTCTGGCTTACAGAGTTGTGTTGTTTTGAAGGCAACACAAGAGGAGAGATGTACAGCACACAGGGGTCTCCTGTCTTCAGAGGCCAAACAACCAGATCATCCCTGCTGCACCTCCTGTCGGGGAGTCAACTGCAGAGATTCCAGGTGGATGCTGCAAGGATAAAGGTAACACAAGACATGCTCAGGGTTCCCTTGGAAAAAGACATCCAGAAGGGGCAGTGCCTGTGGCTCACTGGCCCCATGTACCAAGGGTGGTGGGTTCAAGCCTGGCCCCAGCCCAACTGCAACAGAAAGTGGCCGGGTGTTGTGGCAGGTGCCTGTGGTCCCATCTACTCAGGAGGCTGAGGCAGGAGAGTCGCCTAAGCCCACGAGTTGGAGGTTGCTGTGGGTTGTGGTGTTATGGCACTCTACCGAGGGCAAGGGGGTGAGACTGTCTCAAAAAAAAAAAAAAAAAAAGACATCCAGAAATCAGAGAAGCATTTAAAGAGATCTTTTTTCATATTAGCTCAAGGTGAGTGTGCATTAAACATTTGAGCCTTGTTCTATTTTTTGTTGTTACTGTGCTCCAAAGCCAGCTGTTTAACACTCTTCAACAAGATGACATTGCTATCAGAATAAAACTCAAAATCATCTACGTGAGCCACAGGGCCTTGTCTGATCTGGTCCTTGTTGGACTCTCTGGCCCTAAATCTGGCCAGTTTTACCTGTGTTCTGGCACTTCCTCAGATGTGTTACTCTTTGTGCTTCAGGGTCTCTGTCACTGCCAACCCTTAGCTCCTTCTCCTTTCCCTGATGAAAACCCACTTATCTTTTACACCAGTGGTTCTCAACCTTCCTAATGCCACAGTCCTTTCATACAGTTCCTCTGGGTCGCAACCCATAGGTTGAGAACTGCTGTCTTACACCATCTTAGTTTCAGGGAAAGTTTCTCTGACCCCCTCCACTCTTAGACTAGGTCAGGCCCTTGTGGTGAGCACAGGACTTTGTCTCCAGAGGATGTGAAATTAAACACACGATCATGTGGTATACAGATAAGGGCGTCCACTTTCTTGGACTGTAAACTTTAGGAAGGTAGACAGCTGGTCTGCTTTGATCAACGGTAACCCTGTGATCTGTTAGCACCTGTGTGCACTGGGAACTTAGCTCTTTCTTCAGGAGAAATGGTTGTCTAGGTTACAGCCCCTGTGCAGAAACAGGCCTGTTTGCATCAGGGTGTAATCCTTCTGAGAATAGCCGGAGAGTGACCCCAGGATGTGGAGGCTTGTGGTGATTGTTCACAGTGATTAGAATAATTAACAGCTGCTGTCTAATCAGATTAAAGGAGGCCTTTTCCAACTGGAAACTAGTTTGTTGGCAATTAAAGTTATCAAAGGAACACTGTAAGGGTTTCAGGATTACCTTCTGGTGGGTTCCTGGGTTTGGTCAGAAACGCACACCCCTTCATACAGTTAAAACATCCTTCAAAATTAATTCCCCGTCTCCTGGGTATTTTGTGTGCTTTTTCTGACTTGGAATATATATGTATATGTATAACATATATATACACACACGCACACACACATACATACAATTTTTCTTCTGATTAAAATTTTTTTTTTTTTGAGACAGAGCCTCAAGCTGTCACCCTGGATAGAGTGCTGTGGCATCACAGCTCACAGCAACCTCCAATTCCTGGACTCACTTGCCTCCACCTCCCAAGTAGCCAGGATTACAGGCGCCCGCCACAATGCCGGGCCATTTTTTGGTTGCAGCTGTCATTGTTGTTTGGCGGGCCCAGGCTGGATTCAAACCCGCCAGCTCAGGAGTACGTGGCTGGCGCCTTAGCCTGTTGAGCCACAGGCGCCGAGCCCTGATTTAAATTGTTAACTCTCTGAGAACATCTTTGTTTCTCTTTATTTCTTCACAGTAGCCAGTGCACTGCTAAATAATGCTTACGATACTACTTAAGGATAACAAACATAGCATGTGTCTTGGGAAAATTAAGAGGCGCCGAGAGACCCTTTTTATTTTTTTGGGCAGTGGGTAGCTCACTGGGATGTGTAAGTCCAAGTCAACTATGGATAAGAAGAGTGAAGGGACTCAGTGGTGTCACACAGATGAGCACAAATCATCAATTATCTGGAAGCTGTGTCAAGGACATGAGCAAAGGGAACTTGTTGATAATGAATGTAGATTATGAATAAATTAGTAATTTTGGGAGAAAGGAGACTGTTGCAGAAGGCTTGTTAGGGAAAGGGGTCACAAAGATTTAGAGAAATGGGAGTGAATAATGTTAAGGGCCCTGGGAAATGCAAAATGTCCAAGCACGGCCACGACAGCATCGTCATTGCATCGTGGTGAGGCTGAGTTGGTGATGAGCTTCCTACACAGCCTGGGCCAGTATCAGAGACACCGTGAAGGTGACACAGAAACAGGAGTTCACATTCCCAACATTTCTTTTTTTAAAGTCCTGAGTAGGAACATGAAAAGGTCAGTAGTGGCTGATGCTATAATGGCCCACACTGAACCAGCAAGGTTAAGACAAGTGGGCCCCCACGGAGGTTATCAGGAAGCAAGAGAGAGCCAGGACTTTGCCTTGGAAATAAAGTCCTCCTTCGCCCCGAAGGCAGGGTCTCTTCTTAGGTGGACTCCTGCCCTCACTGCCTGTCTCACCCACTGGCACTGAGGTTTAGATGTCTCTGGTGGTCAGTAACACGAGGGTGTCTCTGGAGCCGGTGGATTAAGGAGACCAGGCTCCATTCATCTTCTGCCACTGTCTCAGCTGCCCCAGTCCGTGGTACAGGTTTGGTTCACATGCGTAGAAATCATCAGAATTACCTCGCAACCTCTCCTGACATCCTTTAGTCATTAAACTGACCTCCTAACTGACCAGCTCTGCATTTCACACCTCACATCAGAAACCATACCCCGACTTTGTTGGGCTCCACTACAAGTTGTGGAATTTTCTTTTTTCCTCAATGTTCAAACAATGCTACTGTTGTTTGAGTAAACACTAGTGATCAGACATGCAGGTGGCCCAGCTCCACGCCCTGCTGGGTGTCTTAACCAGCCTCATTTGTGGGTCATCTTGCTGGACTCCTGCTGGGTGTTCCTGGACTCTGGGCCATCTGAGTAGTCTGAGATAGCTTTGTGTTTCCTTACTGAATTCTGTAGATTATTGCCTTTTAAAGATTTTTTGGGCTTCATGGAATTACTTTGTTCTTCCTGCTCTCTGAAATAAATCCATAATCTTGCCTGTTCCATTATCCTCTGCTTTAAAAACTTAAGTGCATAATCTAGAGCCAAGATGAAGTGGGAAAAGGAGTTAATTTCTTTCTCCATTTTTTAAAGCTAAAAAATCTAGCAGAAGCTAAGAGAAATCTGTAGTGTTTTCGATTTCAGCTATTAAGTAGGATAACAGACTGGAAGATGGACTGGAATAGATTTTAACCTGTGCTTTGCTATTATCTAGCAAAATGACCTTGAACTAGTCATCTCAACTTCTGTGGTCCCTGTGGTTTCATCTATAAAATGAAAAGATTACATTAAATGGACCAATTAGAAGGCCCTTCCTGGCTCTCACATGCTAGGGAGTCAGAGTACACAAATCTCAAAGGCTTATAGAAGAATGGAACTGTTCTAGTCCAGTGGGGGATTTGAACATGACTAATATAAAGATCTTTAGAAGTTGGAATAACCACAAGGTGATACCCTTCATTTTTCCCTATGTAAAGCAGTGTCACACATGGGGTCTTGTGTGCAAAGCTATTACATAAGGCAAGTAAAAGAGAAAATAGGAGAGACAAAAAAATGCACTTTACGAGGTAAGCATAGATGGTGCTAAGTACTCTGTACACATTACCTTGTAATTTTCACTACTCTGAAAGGCAGACATTATAATCCCCTCTTGAGAGATGAGCAAACTGAGGCGGAGGAAGGGTAAGTGAGGTTATGAAAATTGCCTACGATTATAAGATACACAAAAAGTAAGCTGTGTATCTCAGATTGAAGTCCACATCTTTCTGATTCCAAAGTTTCTACTTCAAAATTCTTTTAAAAAGGAAACAAAACATTACAGAAAGCAAGAACCAACTTCACCTCTCCCAGCCTGGCCGTACTGCAAATATTAACGCAAGTGATTCTCTAAAGCAGTGTGAGTGGCAGGCATGAGAAAAGAGATGTTGCCTTATTTTTGTAGTCGGGAGATTCCTGGAGGAAATGGTCTTTTACTGGCCCTTTGTAAGTCTCCACCGTCATTGCTGAAGGAGGTATCTTTAGGGTGGGACCATACCCCACCCTCATCTTCATCGCACATGAGCCTGGTCCCCTCCCCTATCCTGTGAAAATCGTCCTCTTTCGTTGCTTGTGCAAATGTACCACTGACTGACCTTCAGCCTGTGGTGAGGAGCCATCAGTGAATGACAGATTGTCACCCGCCTACTGTCCCCGCCTGTGAGGCAGAGAGCCCGGCTCCTAGCAGTTCTAGGAAGTGCCCTCCAGCCGCCCTGACTCCTGACTCCTTGGAGGGCTCTGGCGGGACAGGAAAGTAGCTGGTGTGGTCTCGGCAGGCCGTGCAGCACGGAGACTTTGGAGACCAGCCCATGCTTCCCACCTAGCAGCTGGGTTGTATATGGTATGGAAGTCCTTAATCTCCAGGGAGCATCGGAATCCCCTGGGGGCCTTGTTAAAACACAGAAAGTTGCCCTTCTCCCATGGTTTCTTAGTCAGTGGTTCTGGGATGGGTCCATGTTTCACGTTTCTAACAAGTTCTCAGGCAACGTGGAGCCGCAGATGTGCCGAGTGGCCCACCAGGTGTGGGAAGGGCTGAGGAACTTTCACACAGGTTTGTGCGGAGAGAACTGGAGGCACCTGCTGCCGTCCTCAGAGCCGCCCGGGCTGAGTAGGAAAAAGTCACGCTCACGTCAGGCACTGTCACACGAGAGCATCACTGCTGCTGCCTGGCCCTTCTTGAGGCAGAGTGACTCTGCCGTGTGCCCCAGCATTGCCTCCAAGTTTGTTCTTGTTTTTTTTTTTTGGCCGGGGCCGGGTTTGAACCGACGCCTCTGGTATATGGGGTCCGCGCCCTACTCCTTTGAGCCACAGGCGCCGCCCCCCAAAAGTTTGTTCTTAACTCACCTCCTACCCGCCATCTCAACCACAGAAGGGCCTTGGGAGTGAGTGGTGACTAATGTTAACTTGTCACTCACACTCGGCCAGGAAGACTACATGCAGTAGAACCTCTGTCAGCTGACCCCCCAAGGGACTGTAACAAACTGTCCACATAAGGAGGTGGTCAACATGAGGAACTGGGCCTGCTGGACATGTGCATGTGGTGCGTGTCCGGTCTGTGAAGATCAGGTCAGCTGAAGGAGGTGGGCCGTGCAGGAAGGAGGTCGCCTCTGGAGGTTCTGTGTACCTATGTACTTTTCAGGCATTTCTGCAGCGGCACGATGCTGCTGGACCCTGTAGACGGGTCCGCTCTGTCCCGGGCTGTAGTTGGAGAAGCCGTAGGTTTTTCACAGCAGGGGGAGCACGTGGAGGCCCCTGACACAGAACTTTAGAATCAGAAGGACAGTCTGGTCTGGGATCTGACGGCCTCAGCCTGGGCTGCCGGACCCTATGGGGAGTGTTGCGTGACTTCAGGAATATCATGTTCTTCTGAATTAGTTGAGAATATCTGATCTCCAAGAACAGGAAACCAACTGAGCTATGGTAAAATGGAGATGGGAATTTATCAGAAAGATGGCGGAAGGGAGGCTCAAGGAGGCAAACGAAAACAGCTGAGCCCCAGGAAGGAGTTAGAACCAGAAGAGGAATCCAGGAACGCCTCTCCCAGCCTTCACACACCTGCTTCGTTTGTCTGTGTCTGCGGACTGGCCCTCTTTGCAGGTAGTGGCGTGGGGGAAATGCTGTGCTGCAGCTCTCCAGATCCCACTCACAGGGAGAACTTCTAATCTCCCTCCCCGCGGAAAGGGTTCCCAATGGTCCAGCTCAGGTAATAGACTGAACTATATGATTGGTCTCAGTTCTTTGCTGCCCTTTCAAAGAATTAAATATACCCAATCTTTGTGTGGCCTCTTGCTGGATGGATATAGCAGCGAGGAAACTATTATAGGATGTTGGGAGAATGGCAACTCATGTTATGTACTGGCAAACAGTTTGTAAAACTGTGGCCCATGGAATCTGGAAAACGTGTTTTAAATGAACTTGAGCATTAGGTTAGTCAGTTTTAAAGCCGAATGTAAAAGTGTGATTTGGTTGCTCCCCACTATCTTTGACAAAATTGTCCAAGAAAGACAGAAGCTCCAGGAAAGAAGGTTTACAAACAGTCTCAAATGGATAGAGACATCTGAGAGATTCTGGGACTTTCAGGATTGGAAAATGAAACGGCTTCTATTTCAAAGGTGTGGTCATTAAACTACCTTGGGAGTGAAGCCAAATTCAGAGCATTGCCATTAAGACACAGCCTTTGCTAATGCTTCTGAAAAGACATGGATTACTGAGTAGACTCTTTTTGCTAGACAAAAGCATTGTGAGAAATATTACGGGTATGATCCCACTTAAGCCCCCTGGATTCCCTTGACCACCTACTGCAGGTTGGCTGCTAATGACTCACACATGCCCTCTCCTCTGCCTGCTGGCCCATAGCCAACTAGACACGTCCTCTCTTCCCTTCAGCCTAATGTCCCATCATCTCATGGCCTTTCTGCAAATAATTCCCAATGATATAAAATTTAGATTAATAAGGCAGAGTTTTATTTTTTATTTATTTATTTTTAATAAGGCAGAGTTTTAAATGGAAACCTAAAGCAGCTCTAGAAAGTAAATGGTCAGGGAAGTGTGGAAAGGTGTCTCCCCTTTACATATTTATTGAATATATGAGATTCCAGAAAGATAGTACTATAGCATTTAAGCAAATTTACTCCGTGTGATAAAAATAATACTCAAGTTGCTGGCATCATCCTTTCCTCCATTTTCCCTGGTATTTTTGCTGAAGTTTGAATGAGAATAGGGAAAGTGGTGAATATTACATTATACAGAAGACTTAACAGAAAGCCAGCTCACAAAATCTCAGTGACTATAACAAAAGGCTGCTGATAAGAATAGCAAGAAAGGGGAATCATTACTGTTCTAAATGTCTTGACAAGTGAATGTGGCTGACCTTCTGATGCAAAGCTCTGAAAATTGTAAAAGCAGATGCAGCCTCCCGAAAAAATGTGCAGCTCTATTCAGTCCAGAGCAGTGGTTCTTTTTAGTTCTGATTATGCCACAGGCTCCATGGTTCTATCACCACTTTTCTCTGACTAGCAATTGATGTGGAGAAAGGCTTGGCTCCTAGGTGCCCCCTGGGCATGGACTGTTCAAGGCCTTCTCAAACTGGCCCCCAGTAGCTGCACTCTCCAGACTATCCCATGATTCTACCCCCCACCCCCTAGGTACCACCTTCTCCCCTGTCTTGGCCATTGGAGTGCTCTATGTGGCCACGAGTGTACTATACCTGCCATGCACCCATCTTCTCTGGGTCCAATTCTTCAGTTCCACAGATACCTAAGTTAATCTTTTAAATGGAGCAAAGTGACCCCTCTTCTGAGTTCTCTTAAAACGTTGCATAAACAATGTAGCCACTTTGATGTCTTTGCATTGCACACAGGATAAAATCCAAAATCTCTTCCTGGCTTGCAATGTCCTGAATAATCTTCCTTGACTTCTTTCCTTTTTGTGCATCATGTCATGATTTGCTTTTGTGTCTCAAGATGCTCTAGCCACGCTGGCTTCTTTCTATTTCTCTAAAGTACAGAAGCTTCAGGGCATTTGTCAGTCTTATTCTCTCAACCCAGAACAGGTTTATTTCAATTCTTCATTTGCTTAATTTCTACTCATCCTTTTGATAGCTCTAAGATACTTAACTTTGCACAGTAGTTAGTAGTGTGTACTTCACAGGCAAAATACCTGGGTATTTGACTTCTGCCACTTCCAGTGTTTGATCTTGGGTGATTTGCTTAATCTTGTTAGGCTTTAGTTTCTGGTCTGTTTATTGTGAGTAACCATGGTAAGCAACTCAGCGAGTTAAATGGCTTAAACAGATAACCTAGGGGAGTGTGGGGAAATGGCAGTGGTGGCATAATTTTTAACTTTCTCCAAGTGCCATCATAAAATTAAACAGAACAATTAGGTAGAAGAATATTCCAAGTCCTGCAAAACCTATGTCAACATTTACAACGGACTTAACTGGCAAGGTATCCTCAGGAACCCTAAACATGAGTAGGTGGGAACAAACCACCAACATTGCAAGACCTGAATTGTATCAACAGCTGTGCTGAAGAAAGCACAAGAAAGCAATGGGGCAACTAAGGTGTGTCACGGCGCCCCAGACAAGCATGTGGGTGTTCCCTGGGAACCTCAGCAGGCAAAAATGATGTTTGCTAAACTGGTGCAGACTCCACTAATGGTGTGTGCAAGTGGTCAGATCTGAAGGGACCTGACAAACTGTTCACCAGACAAAACTCCCCTTTAAGACAAATACAGTGAGTAGAAACCGCTGCAAAAGAAAAATCCAGAGAGGACAGCACAGAGTTAACAGAGGCAAAAGAAAAGCAAAATCTGCAAGAAAGTTCTGGAGGAAACCAGAGCTGGGAGAAAGGAAGGCAACATAGCACGAACACTTCACAAAATCACCACAAGAGGGAGCTCTAGAACCATAAATTTAGGGAAATCACCAAGTCAAGTCTAAGAGAGAATGAACAAGAATATTATATCGAATTCTATAAAAATATGTTAAAAATATACAAAAGGAATAAGAAGCACAATAACATTCCAACAAACAATTAAAGCTTGCCAGAAGGAATATGTTTACAAAGCCGATGGGAACATATTCTCCAGTGTAGAGAGAAAATGGGAAGCAGTCCCCACCAGCGTGGAGATGCATCTGCCAGAGATGGAGTTCTGCGGAGGAGACGGCACAGGAAGTTGGAGTCTTATCTGATCCTCTCTCTCATGCAGAAGCAGGAAGAGCCAGCTGGGTGATACGCTGGCCAGAGGTTTAGTTCCAAGGAACTAACTGGAGCAGCGATTACCATCCCAGAGAATCCAGAGCAAGAGGTACCATCTTGCATGGGTGATGGAGCCAAGAATCTAGACTAAGCCGAGTGTGAGAGCCAAGCCAGGGCAGAAATCAAGCAGGGCCACAGCGCGCAGGAAGTGAGTGTTTTGAAGCCCTTTCAATCCCCATTCAATGGTCAACATATGGGTGGCTCACAGACACATCAGGCTGGTTTAAGGTTAGAATATATACAACATCCATGGATGGACTGGTGCCTAAAAAGGTGGGAAGATATTTTGGAGTAGAGTAAGACCACTAGCCAGGCAGAGGCTTGGGATTTGGGACATGCAAATCAGCCCAACTAGGTGCATCTGCAGAGGAGATTGCTGCCCTCTTAAATTCACTCTGAGCACCTTTCCTTTCCTTTTCTTCCACTCTAGGAGTTACACAGCCTCGTTGTGACTTTCAATCCTCTACCCTATTACTTTTCTTCCATTCTCTCTACTATCTGGTCCTCCTTTCCCTTCTCATCCAGTTGGGTTCTACGTTTCTTTATGTTCATTCCCTTGTAAACACTGTTGATGTCAGCCCCTACCTCCAACGCACCCAAGTAGCAACCCTGACTCTGACAAATCTCTTAATAGGTCAACAATTGCCCAATATAATTTTTAAGCTTTGACCTTTCCTAGTAATTCCACCTGTTTTCTTGACATTTTTGCTTGGATATCTCAAAGACATCTCAAATCCAACTTAACACATTTTCATTGATTCTCCCCCTCCCGCCGCACCTACTCCTTCTAATCTTCCTAATATCAATAAACAATGCTGAACTTACTAGTAAAGGCCAAAACTAGTTCTTTTCTTGCCCTCCAAAACTGCATTTAATCTATCAGTGTGTAGTGTGGAACCTATGCAGGATCCATTTACCCCTCTGCACCTCCACCAAACATCCCTAGCATGATGTTAGCATGAACATCCCTTCAAGCTGCTTCTGAAGTCGTCCTCTACCTCTGTCCATTTGAACACAGTAGCTGGAGTAATCATTTAAAGTATAGATCAGTGACAGATCATGTCACTCCCCTGTTTAAAACCCTCTTATGTTTTCTGATTGCACATAGAATAAAAGCCTGAACGAAGCTTTCATGGGCCTGAACAATCTGGCCAGTTTGCCTCTCTGGTCTGTTCTTCCCTCCTCATTATACCCTGAGCACACTGGTCCTCTTTAGGTGGGTGGAAGCCATCAAGTGTGTTCTGATGCAGGGCCTTCGGGACAAAGAGGAATTGAGTCCTGTGGTGCTCTAGGAGGAAGACCTCCCCTGTCTGGGGAGGCGGGAGGGCTGAGCTGCGAAGGCTTAGCTGGGTGGGTGACTATGAGTAGAGCTGCAGAAGAAAATTCTATACAGAAAGAAGAATGTGCAAAAAGACCCCCTGTCTGATGGAATGGCAGCACGTTTGAGGGAGGAGTTGACTGCCCCAAGTGGTAGGATCTAAGTAGAAATCTGGGCTGTGGTCAGATTTTTTTGGGGGGGTCTGAGAGGCCATATCAAGGGTGATTTGACTGGAATGCAGTTCACTCATAAGATTATTGACTGAAGTTCCTCTCTTAACAATTCATCCTTAGAGCTTGATCCCAATTAAAATGTGAAAACCCACAAGGGAAGAAGCTCTACTTATATCTTGATGTAAATGACATCTCTATGAATAGGATGCTTGTGGGCGAGGGCAGGTGCTTTTTCTCATGAGACCCTTGAGTGAAAGAAACAATACTGGGTGGGGGCTGCTCCGGCTCAGGTCCACAGAGGCCCTGGTCACAAGGCCTCAGTGGCAGCAGGGGAGCAAAATGTCTCCCAGTCACTCCTATTGTCCAACAGCTTCCTCTTCTCCAGAGGGCAGGGACTCGCAGATGGGACCTGTGGCCAGAGCTGCCGCTGTCTGGACAGGAGAACTGGTGGGTGCTCAGGCCAGTGTGACAGGGAATGTCTGGGATTTTCTAGTTTTATAACTTATGGCAGACAGGTTATAGGTATTTCTTAGGACTCCTGAGCATTTGAAAACAAGAATGACATTAGATTTGGGCAAGTTAGCTGGACTGCAGAGCACTTGCCAGCACAATATGACCCTGGATTTCGCCCTCCTCTCTCTTCCTTGGCTTCTTTGATGAGTGAACACTTAGCTCTTTCTTCTGCTTCGGTTGCTCATTTCCTGCAGTTGCCCTCCTGTTTTCCCTTCACTGTTTCCGTCCTGCCCTCTCCTCTTATTCTACAAGGGCAATAGCCAGGACAATAGCTCACTGTACGTCTCTGTGTCCCCAGCTTGGCCACCAGGATTCCGTCCCCAGCTCTTACTTCGTGCTTGCTTCTCCGTCACTTGCAGGAGTAGCTGACAGCTTCTCCCTTTAAGGCAGACCTGATGAAGTGTAGACCACTCTCTGCCTCCTATTTTCCCCTCCATGAGCCTATTTTCCAAATCTCATCTCCTTTACAGGTCTTAGAACTTCTGAGGCAATGACAAAATTCCTGTCTGTGCCCTGTGAAATGGCAGAGAGAGGCTGTCCCAGATGCCCTTGGCCCAGACCCTCCAGTCCAGTGAGATGGGCTGGCAGGAGGCTGGCAGCTCTCCTTTAATGGGCAGGATGTATTTTCTAGCGATTGATCACTTCCTCCATAAATTATGGACATGCATCTCTGCTGGGACCAATGGGATACTGAGCAGCCATTTAAGCAGTAAATCTCTTCTCTCACATTCTCTGGGCAGTACTGACATTGCTCAAGTCACAGAGAAATACAGAACTACGCTTTGCGGGGATGACATTTTCCAAAGAAGCCAATTTTCACTTGTGAAAGGCTTTCTCCAGCAGGGTGGTGGGGGTGGTGGGTGGGCGGATGCACATCTTCAGTCTGGGCAACTTGCTTCCCTCGGCTCTCATTTAGCAGGGAGGGCTGGCTGTGGCCAGAGCAGGCTTGAATTAGAATGAATTGCATGAATTGAAATGTATGGCTTTTGGCTGGTTCATATTATTTTTTGGCAAAAGGATATTTGTGGGCAGATTCAGGAGGGTTGGACAAGACAGAGAGTAGGCCTCCCATATCCCCATCCAATCCCTCAGTTTAGTGCTGGTCCTCAAGATGGGTCAGGCAGACAGTGAGGGGGTCATTGTAATGGGGGCTCTGTGAACTTCCAGGCTTAAGCAGTTTCCCCTTGGAACTTAGGAGAACAGTTGCTGCATGGAATTGTGGGGAACCCCACCAACACCTGTAGTGATGACACCTTAGGGAATGATATCTTAGAGATGGACCCTGGAGTTTTCATGAGCACAGGACACTAGACGAGAAAGATTAGAACAGATGTCTAGTTGACAGCCTGTGATATCTTCAACCTCATTTCTCTGTAATCAATTCAGCGTTGAGAGCTCCATGGTGACCAACAGCTACTGAGACCCTGAAGGCCAAAGCTCCTGAATCTGCTGCTTCTCTTAACATCATGGGTGATTTGGGGGCAATTTCTCTTTTCTATGTTTCTAATTTCTCATCCCTAAAAGTGATGCATCTGGAGCCAAGGGATATCTTAGGTTCCTTCCCAATCTAGTATGTAGTGTTACTCTCATACACCACAGGGATTATGTTAAAATGTGAGGATCATGATTTTAGGTTAGGCCAGGCCCTTGCATAAACCTTCTCTCCTGCTTTCCACTGCACACGGGTCATGCAGACGCCTCCATGCTCTATACATCCTTACAATTTTGCCGTTGCCTGGTCCCCAGCCTTCCCCCAATCCGACTGTTCTAGTTCTTTTCATATGTCATGTTCAATCTCATCTTAGGGCCTTTGCACCTGCAAATCCCTTAGCCTGAAAGGAACTTCCCAAGATCCTCACAAATACAGATTCTCATCTTATAGCCTCATGATGAACCTTCTCAGAGGCTCTTCCTTACACAGCACCCAGATGTTCTCTATTCCATTTCTTGCCTTATCCTGCCCACAGTCTTTTTTTTAAATTTTATTAAATCATAATTGTGTGCATTAGTGCAATCATGGCTGCACACAGCCTTTATGACTATCTGCAATAAACTCAGCACTATTTTCATATACTGATTTATTTGGTTTATCATTACAGGGTAAACTCTATGAGAACAGGGCCCTTATTTGTCTCACCACTATGCTCCCAGTGTCTGGTTTGTATCAGGTGGATATAAACTTTTACCGATAGGGACAGCATGAATGTTTCACCAGCAGTAGAACCTGCAAAGTCCAAAGTCTTTGATTAAACCTTGAAAAGGGAGTACTTTGAACTTGGGTCAGTTTTAGTTTAGGAACATTAGTTTTTCTTAGTCTGAGTTGTGAGATTGGAAAGAAGTTCCCCCAACCCCAATTCCCACTAAAACAGTAAGAATCAACTTAATACTCGGAAGGGAAGTAACACGTATTGCATACCTATTATATGCCAGGCACTGTGCTAGGCACTTCAGTATGAAAATTTATTTACTTTGTGTAGCTCTATGATATAGGTACTATCACCCCTAGATTTTGGATGAGGAATCTGAAACTCGCTGGCATTCAGGAGGGTTGGACGAGAGAGAGAGAATAGGTGGCAGAGGGAAAGAAAAGCCTCCCCCTTTATTTATTTATTTATTAAATCATAGCTGTGTACGTTAGTGCAATCATGGAGTACAATGTGATGGGTTCATATACAATATGAAATATTTTCATCCAACTGTTCGACATAACCTTCATGGGAAAAGCCTCCCTTTTAAAAGACAGTCACTGCCTCTGGCTGCATTTCTACAAATTGTTGGGTTGGAGTTTAGAAAGACATGGGTACAATGTTCATGTCAGTTCCTCTCCACCTTTCCGTCTCTGTCCTGGTGGTCCCCAAGTCTATTATCAGGTTTGGTGATTCACTAGAAGCACTCAGAGAACCAGGAAAGTTTATGGTTTTCAGTCATCAAAGGCGAAAGATGCATCAAAGGCGAAAGATGCATTTACTCCAGGAGAAATGAAGTGTACGCTTATAGTTGTTTTCTCCCAGTGGCGCTGCATGGGCAGCACTTAAGTTTCCCAGAAATAAGATGTCACAACATGTGCAAAGTTTTGCTAACCATGGAAGCTCACCCAAGTCTTGGTGTCCAGGTTTGTTGTTGGGGATTGACTGTGGGGGCATAGTAAGCTCTGCTACTCAGTCTCCTGTCAAGAATGGGCAAAACATCAGCATAAGGATGCATCAGCCCAACAATGGGAGACTTTATACCTAGGCACCACTTGGGGAGGCCAGACTGGCCCTGGCCTGACATCTGTATCTGAAACCCAGTGTGAAGGGATTGACTTGAACTCCAGTTACCATGACATGGAAATAGAAAGCTCCAAAGTTGGAAGCGGGGGAAACTGAAAGTGGCCTTTGGTCTTACACATATTTTTCTGATGTCACCCAACTATGAGGTGAAAAGTTCATTGAGGGGCAGTGCCTGTGGCTCAAAGGAGTAGGGCACTGGGCCCCATATACCGGAGGTGGCGGGTTCAAGCCCAGCCCTGGCCAAAAACTGCAATAAATAAATAAATAAATGAATAAATAAAAAGTGCATTGAGAAGACCACATGATTTCATTAAAATAACCCCTCTGGCTGTCATGATAATGTTTATTTGTCTGCACAGCAACCAGCATTTGGTTATTACTGTATATGGATAAGGATATCTGTCATAGTGTGGCATGAACAGTGAATCTAACCATTAATAATTTTCAAGCCACTATCATAATATTGTTGATATATTGGTCCCATTTGTCATCAGGAGACCCAGTTGTAATGTGTTACTTCCTAGATTTCCATTACCATTTTGTGTTAATTAGCAGCAACTTGGTACAAAGCTTAAGACGAAATATTATTCTAAGTTTCTTATTATGAATTTAAATAGAAACAACCTGTGGTCCACACTGTACATTTCATAAAATGTTACTAAGCCAAGAAAGGGGAATTGTCTTGATGGTAGGGAGTCAGATGTGCTTTGTGGATTGGGTACTGAGTTTCCCTTTACTGGGAAGATTTTTCAGTCTTAAGTGGCAAACCATTTAGTCACTTAATATTTTTAGACAACCAGATGGGTGCTCAAAAATTTGAGTGGGAAAAGTTTGTATTGATTGCTTATTTTGATATTATTAAAAAAACCCTCTATTTCAACATAACACCAATGTATTTTCCTCAAACTTATTAATATTTCTGTTTTACTGAATTATTGGGTAGTAACAACGATTTACTATGACAATTTATGAGCTGACCAATGGGGACTCTCCCCAGACAATTTATGAATTATATTTCTATATTCGTGAGCTATGTGTAAAGGTTAATAAGCTCTGTGTAAAGGTTGGATTTATTTTTCCTTGCTTCTTTTGGGCATGCCAGTTAACCAAATGCTGGCATCCCATGTAATGGGCATAAATACTTCATCTGCCCAATTTCATAGATGGCATTGTAGGGGGTATGTGGCATTTTATGATTTTTTTCAGTAAGTGAACAGAAACTCATTTATTTTTTGTAGTAAAAATTCAGTGCATATACCCATTCCATTATTTGTTTGGGCTTTGTTTTTTGAGTGAGCTTTGGCCTGTTTTGCTCTTCTGTGAGCTCTGGCCTGGTCTCATTAGCAAGCCAAGAGACACACAGCAGCATAGAGGGGCAGATTTTCAAGGGTCTTGGAGGTCTCAACACCTTCATTCTACAGGCTAAAAACTCCATTTCAGGATTGTCTAAGGAAGGGATTGGTGAACTATTGTGCTCAAGCCAAATCTAGCCTACTGTCTGTTTTTTTTTTTTTTTTTTTTTTTTTTTGAGACAGACTCTCACTCTATTGCCCTAGGTACAGTGTTGTGATTTCATAGCTCACAGCAACCTCAAACTCTTGGGCTTAAGAGATATCCTTGTGTCAGCCTCCTGAGTAGATTGGACTATAGGAGCTCACCACTACAGGTGCCTGGCTAGTTTTTTTATTTTTAGTAGAGAAGGGTATCTCACTCCTGCTCAGGCTGGTCTTGAACTCCTGAGCTCAGGCCATCCACCGCCTTTGGCCTCCCAGAGTGCTAGGATTATAGGCATGAGTCACTGTACCCAGCCCTGCCTGTTTTGCAAATAAAATTGGATGGAGCTCATAGTCCATTTATGCATTGCCCTTATCACACTGCAGCAACAGAATTGAGTTGTTGTGTAGTGGTACCGAAACCATGTGGCTGCCAAATGGATAGATGATGTACTAACTTTCACTAATAAAGACACTGAACTTGCATTTGAAGTGTGCACCAGATAGTAGTATCAAAGTGGGAAATATTTAGATGTACTTGTTGAATAGCATGTATTTGAAGTGACTGTCTTGCTTGGACAGAGAAGGCCCTCAGACGCCCGAGTCCCTCACAAAATAGATGCTTGTGAAGCACAATTAAAGAGTCATGAGAGCTTGTTTTTAAGGAAAGTTTCTTGTCTATCGTATCAACAATAGGAGGACCACCATGAGTGTCCCCTGAATCTAGTGACCACTGACCTAAACCTTAATCGACTTCATGTGTTGGTTGAGGGCTGCAGTACCCAAGTAAAGTTTATACTACCCTATCTTTCTGCTTTCCCTCTCTCTGTTTTATGTGGGTCTTGGAGTTGGGGTTGGGTGGCAGTCCATTGTAATTTATTTTTATTTCAAACAAATTTGGTATATTTTGGGTGTATCTAGTTTCATCAGAGTTATTTTTCTTTCAAACCAGGAAAAGAGGAAAACTTTTAGTGGATTTGTAGAAGATTTTTAAGCTTCCTGATGCCAAATTCTAGAAGTTCATCATTTCAAGGGCATTGGTTTAGACTCTGGTGGTAAAAAGTATGACACCAATCCTCTATAATGTTTGCAACCTAGTTCATAAAATAGGACACAAACAGGAATAGGACAAATAATAAAATTCAAGAGCTGTCAGAGTGCAGAAAAAGAAAGGTGATAAAAGGTTCAGAAAATTAGAGCAGGCACCTATGTGAACATTTTGACCCAGCGAGGCTAGGCTCCCAGCGTGCACTAGATTTCTTTACACAGAGTATAGTTCACTCATGTTCTCTCCTTCCTTTGAAAATTTTCCTTTTTAAAAAATTTCATTTCAGTTTATTGTGAAAGTACAAAACAACTAGGTTATAATATTTGCATATGTTAGGTAGAGTCCCTCTTGTAGTTGTGTCCAGTATCCAAAAGTTGTGCCAAGACCCTTACATTGTGTCCATCAAGTGGGAGCACAGCAAACCCCTCCCTTCTTTTTCTCTCCCCCCGCTCATCATCCTCCCCAACTTGAATTGAAATGAGTTTTTCTCTTATGTGGGCATGTATTAGATTGTCTATGGGCCTCATATTAGTATTGTACATTGGATCTTTGCTTTTCCATTCTTGTGATACTTTACTAAGAAGAATGTGTTTTGATTCCATCCAGGTTAAGACAAAAGATATAAAGTCTCCATATTTTTTATGCTGAATAGTATTCCATGGTATACATATACCACAATTGTTAATCCATTCCTGGGTTGATGGGCATTTAGATTATTTCCACATCTTGGTGACTGTAAATGGAACTATGATCAAAAATCTAGTACAAATATCCTTATGATAAAATGAACTTTTTCCTTCTGGGTAGATTCCTAGTAATGGGATTGTGAGATCAAATGGGATGTCTAATTTGAGTTCTTTGAAGATTCTTCATACTTCCTTCTAAAGAAGCTATATTAGTTTGCAGTCCACCAATAGTGTTAAAATGTTCTCCTCTCTTCACATCTGCTCTAGCACCTACAACTTTGGGATTTTGTGTTATGGGCTATTCTCACAGGGGTTAGGTGATATTTCAGAGTGGTTTTGATTTGCATTTCTCTGTTGATTAGGGACAATGAGCATTTTTTCATATGTTCGTTAGCCATTCGCCTATCTTCCTCAGAGATGGTTTTGTTCATGTCTCTTGCATAGTGATAGATGTGATTATTCACTTTTTTTGTTGATTAATTTGTGTTCACTATAGATTCTAATTATCAAGCCTTTGTCAGATTCATAACATGCAAATATCTTTTCCCATTATTATGGTTGCCTGGTTGCTTTAATTGTTGTGTTCTTAGCTATGCAGGTGCTTTTAAATTTAATTAAGTTCTGTTTGTGTAGTTTGTTGTTGTTGTATTTGCCACAGAAGACTTCTTCATAAAATCTTTCCGCAGGCTGACATCTTCAAGTGTTTTCCCCACGCTTTCTTCTAGGATTTTTATTATTTCATGTCTTATATTTAAATCTTTTATCCATTTTGAGTCACTAACTGGTGAAAGATGTGGGTCTAGTTTCAGTCTTTTACATGTGGTTATCCAGTTCTCCCAGCACCATTAATTGAATAGGAAATTTTTTCCCCAGTGTATACTTTTGTTTGGTTTATCAACATCAGATAGGTATAAGAGACTGATTTCATCTCCAGGTTTTCTATTTGGTTCCACATGTCCATGTCTCTATTGTTGTGCCAATACCATGCTGTTCTGATTACTGTAGACTCGTAATATAACCTAAAGTCTGATAATAGAGTGATGCCTCTGGCTTTCCTTTTATTACTAAGAATAGCCTTGGCTATAGAGGGTTTTTTTCTTTGTTGTTGTTATATTTGAGGTATTTAACAGTTTTCTCCTTTATCTCTTCCTTGATCCAACTGTCATTCAATGTAAGGTTGTTTAATTTCCATGCCTTTGTGTGGGGACGAATATTTTTGGTGGAGTTGCGTTCTACTTTTATTGTCTTGTGGTCTGAGAAGATAACATGGTATAAGTTCAATTCTTTTGATTTTGTTTGAGGTTTGATTTTTATCATAGGATATGGTCTATTTTGGAGCACATTCCTTGGGTGATGAGAAGAATGTATATTCCTTAGCTTTGGGATGGTGTGTTCTGTATGTGTATATTAAAACCATTTGTTCTAGGGTCACATTTAGGTCCCTTATATCTTTGTTTATTTTCTGTTTAGAGGTTCTATCCAGTTTTGTCAGAGGGGTGTTAAAGTTCCAGTTATTGGTGCTATAGGATACCATACTGCTCAGACTATTTAAGGTCTGTTTCATAAATCTGGGAGCATTTAACTTGGGTGCATTAGAATTAAAATGTCCACCTGTTGTATTGTTGCCTTGAGCAGTATAAAGTGACCATCTTTTTTTAAAATTAACTTTAGTTGCTTTAAATCCACTAGTATCTGAAAATAAAATCGCAACCTCTCCTTTCTTCTGATTTTCATTTGCCTGAAATATTGTTTTCCAACCCTTTACCCTGAGTCTTGATTTATTCTTTGAGGTTAGGTGTGTTTCCTGGAGATAGCATATAGATGGCTTGTGCTTTTTTTATTCAATTGGTTAGCCGGTGGCTCTTCAGTGGGGAATTCAAGCCATTTATAGTAATTAAGAGAATTGGTAAGTGTGGTGGAGTTCTGTTTATCTTATTTTGTGAAAGTATTGGTTAGTTTTATCCTTTATGCTTGTGGAAGCTAGCTTTTTTTTCTTTAGTTTCTGTGTGTTTACTTTGCTGGTGGTCTATTATGATTGTCAGTGTGGAGAATAGGTCTAAGTACTTCCTGTAGAGCTGGTCTTCTTGTGGCAAAATTTGATTTCTCCATCAATTTTCAAGCTTAGTTTTGCAGGATACAGAATTTTTTGCTGAAAATTGTTTTGTTTGAGAAGATTAAAGTTAGATGGATGTTTCTTCTGGCTTGAAAAGTTGAGAAGTCTACTGTCTCCCTGATGGGTCTGTCCCTATAGGTCAACTGCTACTTACTCCCGACTTCTTGCAGAATTTTCTTTCATCTTGACTTTGGGTAGGTTCATTAAAATGTGTCTTGGAGATGTTTCATTTGTGTTGAGATTACTTATGTTTCAATATCCCTCTAAGGAGTGTTTCAGAATCTTTAGTGAAACTTGAGGGAAATTTTCATTTGGGATGTTATTCTTCCACTTTAGGCACCCCTGTAATTCGTATGTTTATTTTTATTTTTATTTTATTTTTTAAAATTCATATGTTTAAATGCTTTGTCGAAGTCCCAGAATTCTCTGAGTTCTTTCTCTTCTTTTCTACTTCTTTAACTACCTGGATTAGCTCAAGAGTTTTATCTTCAAGTTCTGAAATTCTTTCTTCTCCAAAGTCTAATCTGTTATTGATACTTTTTATTGCATCTTTAAGTTCCCTGATTGATTTCTTGAATTCTTTAAGCTCTGCTATATCCTTTCTACATTCTTCATATTTTTTATCCATTTTTTGATTCTGCTTTTCCATTTTCTCATCAATTCTCTTTATTGCCTTTGCCATCCATATTTTAAATTCTCTTATGTCATTTCCATTAAATATTTATAGATGGAATCCTCTGCATCTACCTTATGCTCCCTTGGAGGGCTTGCTCTGTTCTGAGTTTTTAGGTTGTCAGAATTTTTCTGTTGGTTCATCCTTATATGTGTTTTCTTCTTGTTCAATTCCTTTCTCTACTTTTTTCCTTCATTACCTCCTTTGTTTTAAATTACCTTGTCTCTGAGCTTAGGTATTGATGTTGCCTTTAGCTATAAGGCCTAAAGAAAGAGAAGGATAAAGATCAAGAAGGGAGAAAAGAAAGAAAAATACATGGGAAAAAAAGAAAAAAAAGAAGAGAAGTGAAAAGATAAAATTGAAGAAAAGGAAAGAAAGAAAGAGAGAAAGACAGATGGAAAAATGGTAGTGTCTGGCAGGGTACTTTGACCTACATTCAGAACTCCTGGACTTTGAGGAGGTTGGAGTGGGTGGGTCCCTGAGGTCAGGTTCTCCTTACCAGCTTGGGCAAAAACAAGATGCCACTTCCACCAAAAAAAAAAAAAAAAAAGCAGTGTGTCACAATGGGGACCTACCAATACTGTCTTTTGAAAGGCCAAAGCTAGAAAGATACCCTAGACCAGTGGTTCTCAATCTTCCTAATGCCACAGTCCTTTAATATAGTTCCTGTGGGTCATGACCCATAGGCTGAGAATCACTGCCCTAGACCATGAACTCATAGTCTCCTTGAGCCAGACCAATGGCGTGACTTCCTAGCCACACCAATGCTGTGACCCTCTAGCCATCAGATAAATGAAAAAATTAATAAAAATATATAAAGAAAATTAAAAATACAGTTATCTAAAGAGAAGAGAAGAAAGATATCTTAGTTGTATGAGAAATTTATGTATATAAAATGAGAAAAGCAGAAAAATCTCTACTAAAAGAGAGAAGACAGAAGAGAAATAAAAAGAGAACTCAAGGATAAAAGGAGCTAAAAATTCACAACCAAAATGGAGGAGTTCTTGCTATTGAAGAAAGTAAAAAATGAAAAAGTAAAAATACAACAAACTAACTAACCAACCAAACAAAAAAACCCAGCAACAACAACAACAACAAAAAAGTTTTATACATATATATATGTGTGTGTGTGTATATATATGAGTACATATACTCATATACAAACATGTAGACACACACACACACACATATACATGTATTGCAATATATTGCCTGGACATCAAGTAGCACTGTGGTGTTAGGAGACAGAGAACACACATGATGTTTTTGCTCTATAAGAGGGAGGCTGGAAGCCATCTCCAGTTTCAGAGGAAACTTGGTCCTGTCCTCCTGACCTACTTGCCCCTATTAGGGCCTGGTCACTCCTAAGTAGCACTCAGACCCCAAGGGATTTCATCCTAAAGCTCTTGCCAGATCTCTCAGGCAGTATATTTGTAAGGTCTTTGCTGAGAAGTTTGTTAATCTGGTGGGTTTTTCTTTGTAGAGTAGTTCATGCTTTCATTGTGCATCCTGTACAATTTTCTTCTTTACTTTGAATTTTGCTAGGTTGATCGTTATGTGTCTTCGGATGTCCTATCTGTTATGAATCTTCCTGTAGTTCAATGACTATCTCATATCTGAATCTCTGATGACACCAGGAAAGTTCTCCTTAATAATTCCCTTGAATAGGTTTTCCATGCTTCTGTTTTTTTCTTCTTGTCTCTAGGGTGGCTATAATTCATATATTGGCTTGTTTGACATAGTCCCATATTTCTCTGAGTGATTATACAGTTTTCTTTTTCTTTTTCCTGTGTCTATGACTGACTGGGTTAGTTTGGAAATCTTGTCTTCAAGCTCTGAATTTTTTTTCCTGGTCTAGTCTGTTGTTGAATCTTTCTGCTGTATTTTGTAATTCCCTAAATGACTGTTACATTTCTTTAAGTTCAGTTACATCCTTTCCTTTGTTGTGTATCTCTGAAGCAAGTTTTTCATGTTTTTCATTCATATACTGAAAATTGTTTTTGCTTTTAGACTTTCTGTTCAATTCCATTCATTGTTTGTCACCCATATTCTGAATTGCATTTTTGACATTTCAAAACTTACTGCATGTTGGTATCCATTGCTGTGGATCTATTGTGTTCCTTTGGTGGTGTTGAACTTGCTTGTGTTTTCATGTTACCAGAGTTCCTTTGCTGGTTCTTCTCATCTGAAACTTCTTTTTCTCAGCTCAGGGCTGATAGGTTTGCAGCACATATATTCTCCTTTTTTGAGAACTTTCCTAATGAAATGGAGGAGAAATCCTTGGTGAGCTCTTTTATGTCATAGTCCAGAGAATTGACATGGCAGGAGATGGGAAGATACACTGAGAGCCTATAATACAGGTATTCTCCTGCATCATTCCATTCCCTTGTAGTACAACCTGGGGCTAGTGGATATTCACTCAGATTCATGGGTCAGTCCTCAGGCCACTGTTGAACGCTTGGTCAGGGGTTGGGCATGCATCTCTCCTCATAGGCAGGTGGCACGACATTGGCCAGTGAGTGCCTGCGCAGGTTGTGGGACCTTGACAAACACCTAGAAATGCCATAGAGTGTGGTGGATTGTGTCATAGGGCCTTGTTATAAGGCATGTCATAGGACCTTGGCTAGTTTCTGAGTATGGGTCATGAGAACCTGGTTAATGCCTGTTGTGGGTATACCCAGAGAAGTCAGGGGTCCTGGCTGGTGCCTGGGCAGGGTTCAGGACTGCAAGTGACAGCAGGATGGCTCCTCAGGCCATAGCAGCCAGGCCACTCATGCTGTTGGGGTTGGATGATGCGTGATACTCTTCTGGGGAGTCACAATGACTCCCTCCACCTAAGTTCAACTGTGGCAGCTACTGTGGTGCTACTCAGATGGTAGTTTTGGTGCTTTCAAAGAGAAAGGTGGTGGTGGCAGCTGCTGAAGGCTTGGAGGGCATATGTTTTGTTTGCATTCTTAAGAGGTAGCCAGTGGTGGGCAAAGGGGGTACATGGCACCCAGCTATAGTGCACATTGAGAGTGTCTGCCTTCCCCATTCCATCTCTGACCAGTTGGGGTAATGAGGAAGTAGTTGCAGTGGAGCTGATCCCTTTGCAGACTGGGTGCTCTGGGGCTGAGAGCACAGATGGTCATCTGTTACAGTGACCTGGGACCAGACGGTGGTGCCCCACTGTGCTCATTCTCTGGTGCAAAGCTGCTACAGTCTCCAAGGAGCTACTTGATCGGTTCTGGTTGGGGCACTTATGCATAAAAGCAGTTGTATGGCTATGTGCACAAATAATTGAGAATAAAGACTATGGCTGTTAGATTACTTGGACTTCTTGTGTATCACTGAAAAAATTTCTTAATTCATCTGTGCCTAAGTTTCTCTATCTGTAAAAAAGGACTAATATTAGCACCTAACTCATAAGATTACTGAATGAAATCCATAAAATAAGGAAGCAGAACAGGTCTGGCAAATCACTAGCATTCAATAGATGTAGGCTGTTCTAAAAGTTATCAGTAGGTCAAGCTTGGACTTGATGAGTGGCTCAAAATAGTGTGTGCCCTTAAATCATGTGGTGTTAAAAATTACCTGGGCCCTAAATACAGAGCCTAATTGATGGATACAACCCTGACTTTTGTATTTTGAAAGAAAGAATCTTCCTGAATGAAGCTATCACAAACAAACATGTAAGAACAATTCAGTTAGCACAACCATACATTCCCTTATATTTCTCAGATGCTTTGATTCTAAATATGAGCACATATTGTTTGTTCCAAGAACACACTAAAGATTATTCTTAACAGCAGTGATATTGCTTCAAAGGGGCAAAATTTAGCTTTTTTGGGAGGGAAGTGGTGAAAGTAATCTTGCTCTTTTAATGTTTAGATATACATACAGTACATAAATAGATATATCTGTAGTATTATACTTTTATCGGAGGCAGGCAATTAGGAGGAAAAATATCTAAAAGGGCTCTTTGGGAAGATGATAATGAAAAAACTGATTGAAAAACCTTGTTATAAAGAAGTGGGTTTGATCTCTACCTTAGTGATAAAATTTCTTACCTGCCTTTCTCCTGGTCTAACATACTAATGCTACTCTTGAGCTGTCTGTAGGAAGAACAGAGTTAGCTGGGAGTCAGTGATAAAAGAAAAGAAACTTGAAGAAGTTAAGGATGGCCATGGGCTATGATTTAAAGTATATCTTTCATTGTCAGAGTTGTTTGTTTTTCTTTTATGTCTGACAGTTCTTTCACTCCTTGGTCCTACCTGGCTGCTGAGTGTCCTAGAAAACTGCGCTGGACACAGGAGGAAATGGGATCACATAACCAGTGGTAATGACATTTCCTCTGGGACCATGTATTAGAGTTTTCAGGGCTGAACTGCAGACAGGCTGGGCAGAAACGATGTGGGAAATGCACATTAATCATGACTCGATTGCCTGTTTCTCAAACAGCTTAGTGACAATATAGTTGGAATTTTCTATTTCTGCCAAAGTCTTTCATACTAAGCATCTTGAATAAGACTTTATGGGCATCTCTCCTGTAGATTTATTGCATTGTCTACAAGAACATCTACTTTTTAAAATTCTGGGCAAAGGGAACTTAGTCTGTCAAACAGGTGTGGTGTGCCTACTTGTCAAGGATCATGGCAAAGACAAAGAATCAAATGTCAGGTGTGCTATTCCCTGGAAACTCTTTCTGTAAAACTATGCTTTGTGTCAACATACGAACTTGGAGTTTTCAAATATCTATCTTAGAAAGGATGGTTCCATCCTCTCTTCTCCTAAAACAAATATATACACAAATAGATATATCTTTAACTGAAGTAAAAAGTGATGTAAAAAATACTTGAAACTTAAATGTGAAAAAGTTACTGTTGTCAATAGTAAGAGAGGTTATTAAAAATGTTAAAAAATACATAGACATAAGTAAAAAATTAAGAAATTCCAAGATGCATAAAAATGTTCTAAATGTGATTCCTCACTAATAAATGAAGATATAAATTAAGTATAAATTTGAACAGTAAGTGCGTCTCCTTTTTCTGTTCCTTCAATAATTTTGTTTCTTGAGATAATATTAGAAAGAATTGAAAGTAGTAGATATTTGTACACCCATGTTCTTAGAAGCATTGCTCACAATAGCCAAAAGGAGGAAGCAACCCAAGTGTCCATAGACAAATGGATAAAGAAAATGTGGTATGTATGTGTACAATAGAAAATCATTCAGTCTTAAAGAGGAAGAATTTTCTGGTGCATGTTTTAACAGGAGTGAAACTTACAAACATTATGCCAAGTGAAATTAGACAATCACAAAAAGACAAACATTGTGTGATTCTACTTATATAAGGTAACTAGAATAGTCAAAATTTTTTTTTTTTTGCAGTTTTTGGCCGGGGCCGGGTTTGAACCGACCATCTCTGGTAGATGGGACCGGCACCCTACTCCTTTGAGGCGAAGGTGCTGCCCCATAGAGTAGTCAAATTCACAAGACTGGAAGTGGAATAGTGATATCTAGAGGCCGAGGGGAAGGTGAAGGGGGAGTTAACAGTTAAATGCTTACAGAGTTTCAGTTTGGAAATCTGAAAACTGTTCTGGAGATGAATACCGATGACCAGCATGTGAATATACATAGTGCCACTAAACTATACACTTAAAAATATTTGAGCTAGTAAATTTTATCTTTTGTGTATTTTACCACAATGAAACAATATATTCACTTTTATATTAGGAAAGTTTTTTTCTAATGAAAACACACTGTGAATTCTCCAACATACTTTTTATTTATTTTTTATTTTTTACAGAGTCTCACTTTATCGCCCTCAGTAGAGTACCTTGGCATTACAGCTCACAGCAATCTCCAACTCCTGGGCTTAGGCGATTCTCTTGCCTCAGCCTCCTGACT
>CAUYRH010171438.1:0-19238 GCA_963574655.1 Perodicticus potto | reverse complement strand
TAAGACAGAATTGATTTACAGAAAAGAATACAGAAAACACCAAAGCTCCTGGTAGAGGGAGAGATTTCAAGTGGGGAGAGAGAAGCTCTCTCAGTTCCTCTCCTGTTCTTTCCCTGTCTCCTCCTCTAGGCCTCTAGCCTCAGGGTATATATAGGTGTACGGGTTCCTTGGCCAGGAAACGAATGAATATAGTCCCTTCCGCCGGGGGCAAGGTGAATGAGTGTATCAATGAATGGACACAGTCCATCCATAGAATTCAGATCTAGGAAATTCACAAGAAACTGACCTAGGCATAGGAAATGGGGGTTCCACATTTAGTCCCAAGGGTAAAGTGAAGGAGTTGTCCAGCCTTTTTGGCTATTGGAGCCTCTGGTGGGCGTTGTAGGTCCCCCTCCTCCAGGCAAAGAATTTAAACGGAAAACATTAGCTTATAATTGTGATACATTTTATAATGTTAGCTCATATAATATACAGAAAAGTCATAACAACCCACGAACCCTGACATACTTGGTAAGAGAATATAGAGTTGTTTCAAAAACCCAAAAGACATTTATAAAAGTTCATGCAGTTGACCACAAGAATAATTGTGGACAACTGTCAAAATCATATAGGCCATGTTATATGACCATGGTAGTATAATTATTAGAAAGTAATAATAAATAGACAATGTAATGCCCCTAGAAATTACAATTTCTAAATATATCTTCAGTCAAAGAGGATATCAAGTTTGAAATAAGACTATCTAAAAAATGACAGTGGAAACACTAACCCTATGGTAAGCAGCAAAGCTGTACCTTAAATGCTTTTATTATCTAAAGAAATTATGAAAATTGCTAAAATAAATTTTTTAACTCAACAATGAGAAGAAGATAAAATAAATCATTAAAGGGCAAATTAGTAACAGTAGACTTTAGAAAATAAAAACAGTAGAATAAGAACACAAAAATGAAGCAAAAACATAGTTCTCTAAAAAAAGCCAATAAAAATAGATCATTCATCATTCTATAATTATATAAGTATAATATAAAAATATATATAAGATATAAAATATATTATAATTATGTTCTAGAAATCTACTGTAAAAATAAAAAGGACAAATATAAAGATGACTTTCAATTAGAAGGAGTTCATATTGACTATTATGGCACAAATACCACCTACAATTGGAAGAAACCATGGATATGTTCCAATCAAACCTGTTATGACTATGATGTCAGGGAAGGTCCTGTGTGAAGCTCCCACTTGAGGCCTCTGCACTTCCTATCCCTGTGCTCTAGAGCGCTCTCCACCCAGACACAATCTCTGCTCAAACGTCCCACAGCATCTTTGTTCCACCACCCGTTCACATTCTAGTCCTTTCATCCTTTGTCTGCTTTATTTTATTCACGTCACCACATGATACATATGTTTATTATCTGTCTCTTCCTCTACGGTGTAAGGTCCTTGAGAAATATTTGGTGTCCATTTGGTTCACTATCTTCCTGGTCCCTAGACCAATGAGTGGCTCACAGCAGACTTGAAATAAATATTCATTAAAGGAAGGTTGCTACATAAAACATGTAGGTGATATGGTGTGATGTCTGTGTAACAAGTCCCTGATAATGAGGGTCTATTGTACTTGTGGTCTAAATTTTTACATATCTCTCAATAGCCTGTGGGACAGACAGAGGCAAAACCAACCTGAGCTATCCACACTTTGGAGACCATGGCAAACAACGTCTCGTCCAGACCTGCTATACTGAGTTGGGAGTATTTCTTCAGGGAAACCTCTAGTAATTCTCACATTGCACTCAGAGAAATGCTAGCATTCCTAACTAAATTCTTAGTTCTTTAAAGAAAAGGTCTGTTTCTTAATGATCTTTGTATGACCCACAGGGCTTAGAACTGTGCCTGGAATACATTCAGTACTCAATACCTTTTTTCGAATGAACTGAGAAAATAGCATTCTCCATGGACTTGGATTTGCAGGAGTGAAGTGACATCTGGTTCCCATCTTCAGGTCTGAGACCTTCGCTCTGCACCTTGGCTCTGAGTGCCATGGTCATATAGGAATCCGACACATGCTCCATCTGGAATCCTAACCTGGCCCTGCTGCTGGGTGCACGTCAGGCTGCTCCCTGCTGCTCACTACCATCGACTTCCAACGTAGTCACCAATACAGGGACGTGAGCCAGACATATCTGAATTTAGTCCTCTTTCTCCACTAACAAAGTGTATATTGTGGGGCAAGTCCCTGCTTTCTTTGTCTCACTTTCTACCTTTCTGAGCCTCAACGTGGCAGAGGCTGCTAATTATTCATGAATACCCATTATTCTTCCTTTAGTATGGAACTGTAAGCTTCCTCTGGCTGTATGGCTGCCCAGTTAGAGATCACTTTACCCAGCCTTCTTGCTGCTGGCTGTAACTCTGGGACTAAGTTTCAGTCAATGGAAAGTGAACAGAGTAAGACCTGCCACTTCCATGTCATACTCCTAAAAAGAAAGGTCTTACGTCTTTCTGTCCCCTCTTGTCCTTCCCCTTCTCTCTGGCAGGAGACAGTCATGATGGCGGAGCAGTCATCTACAGAGGGAGCTGAAACAAGCACTTTGGGCCCAGAGATGGAAATCATTTAATGGGGATGGTTGAGTTGCCATACCAATCCTGGTCTGCTCATCTCTGGACTAGTGCATGAAACAGAAAGAAACTTCAGTTTTATTTAAACCACTATACTTTGGGATCTCTTCGCTACAAGAGCTTAAACTCTACTCTAGTATACTCAGTTTTCCTAGTTGTAAAATGAGACTGCTACCTGGCAGGGCTGTTACAAGGAGGAGTGTGGAGTAGGAGCTAAGAAAGTGATATTATTATCCAGACTTGTACAGCTTTCTTTCAGCTTGACATCAATCTCAGGGTCTGAGCAGAGGCACTGAAAAGTCTGAAAGTGACACATCTGGAGTGGTCTGACTAATGCTAAAGTCATTCACAGTCAAGATTAGGTAATACAGCGCCACACCTCCAACTCCCAACTGCAAATCTCTGGGGTCAACTAGTGGCCAGTTGGCCAGTGAAACAGGAGAAGCCTTTGTGGTGCTGGTAGCAGGGAAGAAGCAGGGACAGATACTTGTAATTTGATTAGTTTTCTGTTATGGCAAATACTATCTAAATTGTATTCCGTATCTCTTTGCAACTTTTGGTAAAATATCCAGTTCTTTTGGGCGTTTTGTGGAACCGAATCTAATTTTAGGCTGTGTTTAAGTGTTGAGTTCTGCCTTAAGGGGTAATGGTGGAGGGAAACTTGGGTTATGTGGAACAGCGGAAAAGGAGCAACTTGGCCAAGAGTTGCTGCACAGCGGTAACAGAAGAGCACACAAGAACTGCCTAGGTACACATTACCCTAACACTGGATGGAAATGGTGACTTGTAAGCGTGGATTAATGGAGACAAAATCGAAAAAATTCATATGTTCTTAACTACAACCACTGGAATTTTCTCCCCACCCTTCTCACCAAAAATAATTGAAACATCCTTTTTTTTTTTTTTTTAGAGACAGAGTTCCACTTTATTGCCCTCAGTAGAGTGCCATGGCGTCACAGCTCATAGCAGTTTGGCCGGGGCTGGGTTTGAACCTGCCACCCTCGTCATGTGGGGCTGGTGCCCTACCCACTGAGCCACAGGCGCTGCCTGCCAAACATCCTTCTATTAATTGTAAATTTGAAAATTCATTTTTCATCAGAGAGTTTTCATATGGTTAAGTATCCACTTATTAAATGGAAATTTCCCCAAAGGAACAATGCACAGGTATATGGCATACACCCGGGGTGAAGGAGACAACTACAACTTGAACTTTACCTTACAAATCCAACTATGCAACCTAATCGTGTGCACACACATATCCATCTAAAATAAAAAATACATTTAAATAGAAATTTCTCAGCACTTACCCCATTGCATTATGGGCTTGGTTCTCCATGTTCACAAACTGCTACATCCGGCTTATATTTCTTGATTTTTAATCTGTTAGGGGAAAGATGATCTAGATTCCTAAAATGCTTACATTTATTAACCCGTAAACCATGAAAGTTTTGCTGTTGGCAAAAACCATTTGGCATGAGTTTTTCTGAGTATGGTAGCTCTTGGTTCTACTAAATGTAGAAACTTGTGTGTGTGTGTGCATTTATGATGTCAGCTTAGTGAGGAGAGGAAATAAGAGGTACTGACTGAAACAGCATCCATTTCCTACTTTCTGAGCAACAGCGTGGGACTAGGACTTTGTGAAGTGCTGGGTGCACAAGGGTGAGTAAAACAGAATCCCTATTCCAGAGGAGTTCTAAGTTCTAGCTAGTTAGATGTTCTCAAAATTTCTATTCCGGTGGATCTCCTGAAGGTTTGTCTTAATCTGCAAATCTACTTCCCTTGGCCCTTTCTACATTTTCTTAGAATGCATACGCCCTGAGATCTGAGATGAAAATATGAAGAATGGCCTTAAAATAGAAATCTTAAAAGTCTTCGATAGCTCTATGGGCACTGACTCACTTCTTGACAAAATAGAGATATTATTTAGTACTTGCCTAAAGTTAAAAAAAAAATTCCCAGCATTAAACATTCATTTAAAAAATAACCTATGAGAGTAAGTGGACAAAGTATTGAAAAGAACCATCTCCCAAACCACTGAATAAAAGTCAATTAAACAGCATTCAACGTGGTGGAAAGGAGGAAGGCTGGTGCTCACATCATTTCCAAATGAAAGGAATTTGAAAGTAACCCTGAGACTGAGTGAGGAACGGGGTGGGAGGGGGTGTTGTTTGGGCGAGGAGCAGGTATGGCGGAGACAAACTTGGCCTGAACCAACAGGTGGATAGAAATGTGTGAAGGTTCTCAATCCCTCGCTGCAATGTCAGAGACACAAGCTAAGTGACTTGCCCAAGACCACACAACTAGAACGGAGACCTTCCCACACAGGGAGAATCTCTGCTCCGGATCCTGCAAGGGCGTCCCCCCAGCCCCGGGGCTCTGTCCTTCACCCGCCCCCCGCCCTGTCTTCCCCCCACCCCGGTTCTGCCCCCACCCCCGTCCTCCACCCGGGTCCTGTCCACCCCTCCCCCGTCCTGTCCTCCCCCCACCCCGGGTTTTGTCACCCCACTCCAGTCCTGCCCTCCCCCCCGGGCCCTGTCCCCCCACCCCGCCCTGTCCTCCCTCCCCCCCACCTTGTCCCCCCACCCCCGGCTCTGTCCACCTGCCGCGCGCCCCCGCCCGGACCCGCGCGCGGCTGACGCCCCCCGCCAAGCGGTCGCCCTTTGGGGTCTCCCCGCCCGGTTGAGGGTCCACGCCAGCCCGGGGCCAGCCCTGCCCAGGGACCAGGGCGACGGTCAGGGGCGAGGCGGAGCCGGGGGCGCCAGGGGCCGGTTACCTGCGCTCTTCGCGCTCAAGCGACAGGCCTGAAGCCTTTGGGGCGCAGGACCGCGGGGGTCACCGCCCGCCCGGCTGGGCCCGCCCCGAGGGGCCCCGCCACCCGCCGCCGCGCTCGCCGGGGGCCGCCTGCCGTTGGCGCCTCGCCTCCCCGCGCGCCGCGGCGCCACTGGTTGCCATGGGGACGCGGCCGCGCTGGGGCCGCGGGAGGGGGGTGCGCGCCGCGCCGGGTCCCGAGGTGACGGTCTGCGGCCTTCTGAGACCCAGGCGGCCGAGTCCTTGGCTCTTTCGGGACCCCCAGTGCCCGGCACCCAGCTGCTCCCGAGAAATCCTTGTTGAATGAATGAACCAAGGCGCTAACCAAGGAACGGTGTCAACGGCCTCCCACGTTCCCTCGATTTCCCCTCCCCAGCCCGCTTTCTTTCCTCTTAACCAGATTGGAAATAGTTTGGGAAATGGTGCCCTTGTCTCTATCCCCCAGGCGTCTTCCAGCTGACAAGGGAGCTTTTCTTTTAACCCCATTGCTAGTCCGTAGTCACCGGACTGTGGTCACGGTCGCATTTGTACCTGCCTGTCCTGTGCAGGACATTGGGGCCTTGAGAACTTCGCCAGGCAGGTGCAGCGAACGGCGCGGCCTCCTTTCGGGGGGAAGGAAATAGCTTCTCTGTGGGAGAACGGGAGCGACACCCGGGGCGACTGGTTCCAGATTCTTCTCATTTTCCACCAAGTTCCAAGAATATTGATCACAGAATTTGTCCCGCCCTCTTGATTTCACAGAGGAAACAAGGAAGGATAGATAGCGTGCAGAATTTATAATTCTTTGTATCAGCAAGGGAAATAATTACTTATATATATATATTTTATTTAATAAAGTTTTATTTTTACACACATGCAGTTGGTTGCACCTGTTCCTGCATCGTCACCGGTAGCGGGGCATCGCCACCATTTGTATTTATGTTGTAAATTATGTGAGCTCTGTGCTTGGAAACCAGTTTGATAAATCCTACTCAGAGCTCCCGAAGGACAGCCCTGGCCAGGCGGCAGCCAATCCGCAGTCTCTCAGAGACCACAACTGGTTTCAGACGTTTATAGTTGGGAACTTCCTTGCAGCATTTGCCGCACATAGCTTTGTTCAATGAGATTAGGTGATTGAGCTTGTCCCAAACTTTGCCTTTGGAGTGTTCCTTCTTTTCAGCCTCACCCCTGATCTCTTCACTGGGAATTTGTTGTTCTTGGCTGACTTGCTGCCACCGCCTTCTTTTCCTCTTTGGGCACCCTTGTGAAGTTAGGAAAGCACTAAGACAAAAGGGGTGTTATTTATATATTATTTTCAAAAGCAATTTCAACAATTATATACTTGTATACATTACCATAAAGACTGAGTATACCGTACACATGGAAAATACCTTTTTTTTTTTAATTGTTGGAGATTCTTGAGGGTACACAGAAGCAGGTTAATTGCTTTTGTTGGATAAGGACCCTCTTATATTTGTGTCCCGCTCCGAGGTGTGGTATACCTGTCGGAAAATACTTTAGAAAAAAGTTTTACGTAATAAGAATCAAATAATCATAGAAATGGAAGAAACCATAGAGGGATATAGTCTAACCCCTTCATTTTATGTAAAGAAATTCGAACCCCAAGAGTTAATACTTATTGGACAAGTCTCATTGCTAGTTAATGGCAAACGTAGAGATTAGAACCTAGGTCTTTTTCTTATTATACCATGCTAATTTTATAAATGGAAGTCAATTTAATTTTCTGAAGATGCTTCAATACAGATTCTATTTCGGAAAATAACCACTGAGGAAGAAGAGGTTCAGTGTTTAGAAAAGATTACCCTAGGGCAATGCTATTGAATAGAAATATTTATGCAAGAGACTTATGTAATTTTAAATATTCTAGCAGTCACATGTAAATAGTGAAGTCAATTTTAATGAAACAGGTGAAGTTCATTTTAATTAAAATGAAATTAACTCATTACCGATTACTCATACTAATTACTGAGAGTTTATATCTATTTTTTTATACTAGGTCTTCAAAATCTGATGTATAGTTTGTGTTTACAGCTTTATCAGTGCATACTGGCCATATTCGAGCACTTAACGGTCACACATGCCAGGTGGCCACCATATGAACAGGGATGTTGGAGAATATGGGTGCCTAGTTCATTACATGTGAAGAGCCATCCTGGAGAGACCTTCCAAATTATTTGGGTGTTATTTGAGCAAGATTATGAAAGTATCCTACCTCATCCTCCTCACTAACCTCCTCTGGGCTGGGAGAGGGATTGGACCTCTGAAGAGAAACGCAGAATCAGGGCAGTTAGGCAGACGGGGTGTGTCATGCCTGGTGGGCCAGTCTACCCATCCCTAGGTTTGCTTCTCCTGTGTTGGGGAATTAGAAACACCAGGTCTCATTTCAGGTTCAGAAAGCAAAACCAAATTTTTCAGAAAATTGTTAACATCATTTTTTTCTTTTCCTTTTTATGGACCCTTAGTGTTTTGGTACTGTACTTTTGAAAATATCAATTTCCTTTGGATATTAAGGGGAGCTACGGGAGAAAGATTTTGTACAGTAATGAGCTAAAGTTATGTAGACGGGATACTTACTGCCCGGAGCCAGGCATGGCAACAATGGAGGAGTGAACGGGTCCCTAGTGGGGAAAACAAATGAGTAACTAAGAAGGAAATCTGACCCTCTGTTCATTGGGCCAACTCCTCCAGGAGCTCATCTCTACTAAAACCATACAGATTCTTAGCTAAATAAGGATAGTGAGAAGTTATTGGGTCAAAATTTAGAAGACAAGAACCTGGAGAAGGGAGCCTGGCACTAGTGCTGCTTTTGCCGCGAAGGTGTTGATGCTCTGGAAGCAGCAGCTACAAAACTGAGTGGCAATTTTGGCAGCCTTGTGAAGCAGAGGGGGCAGAAGCCAGAGACTGGGCTCACCCAGGTAAGGAGTCACTAAGTCCTCTAGTCTTTAAGCTGGAACCCAGAGGACTTTACCCTTGGGAAATGGGAAGGGGAAATAAATCAGTGTTCCTGCTGACTTCAAGTCTGGCTTTGAATCACCTAGGTGATGCAGGACAATCTCAATCCTTGAACTTGTAATAAAGTGAAACTGGACTGGTAGATTAAGATACCTGGAAGTAGGAAACAGAAATTTTCCCTGGTAAATGGCTCATGCCTATAATCCCAGCACTTTGGGAGGCCGAGGCAGGTGGATTGCCTGAGCTCACAGATTCCAGACCAGCCTGAGCAAGAGCAATCCCCATCTCTAAAAAAACAGCCAGGCGTTGTGGTGGGCACCTGTAGTCTCAGCTACTTGGGAGGCTGAGGCAAGAGAATCGCTTGAGCCCAAGAATTTGAGGTTGCTATGAGCTGTGACGTTACAAGAAGGCTACAAAGTGAGATTCTGCCTCAAAAAAAGTTTTTTTCCTCTGATAAAGAGAAAATATTTTTAGGCCTCAAATAATTCTTCAAAATAATTTCTCAAATGCAATGACCAGACCGGCAAAAAAAAAAACCCAAACCAAACAACAAAACAACAAAAATAAGAAATTCTAAAATTAGAAAAAATTACTAATAACCAAAAGTAAGATCACAACAGATGTGTATCATCAAAAATTTGAATTGGTGGCTCGGCGCCTATGGCTCAGCGGGCTAAGGCGCCAGCCACGTACACCTGAGCTGGCGGGTTCGAATCCAGCCCGGGCCTGCCAAAAAACAATGACGGCTGCAACCAAAAAATGGCCGGGCGTTGTGGCGGGAGCCTATAGCCCCAGCTACTTGGGAGGCGGAGGCAGGAGACTTGCTTGAGCCCAGGAATTGGAGGTTGCTGTGAGCTGTGATGCCACGGCACTCTATCCAAGGTGACAGCTTGAGGCTTTGTCTCAAAAAAAAAAAAAAAAATTTGAATTGGAAGATAGATCAGAAGAAAGTATCCAGACTATAGAGAAATCAAAAATAATAGAAAATATTTTAGTATGAAGATTTTACAACTTTAGTACTTATTGATAGAATTATTTATTGTTATGAAAATAAAAATAAAAAAATCATTATGAAAGAATTTAATACATTCCCTGGCACATAGAGAGCACTCAAGAAGTGTTTGTTGTCTTCAAAGTTTTTAAAAATTGGTTACTGTTCAAATTATCTCTATTTTATATAATTTCTACTTCTCTATCAAAATGTTCAAACTTCTCTTTTAACTTTTGTTTACATTTTAGACTTATTATTATTTTATGTCTTATAATACCAACCTAAAACGTTTTGGATCTATTACTCATGTCTTATTTTCTTTTTGACTATGAGATACCTTTTGGGGGGAACTTTATTTCTGAGATATCTTTAAGGCCAGGACTGAAGTTGAATTCTTTCAGAGAGGATGTGCATTTGCCTTTGAGGGTATAACCAACCCAAACCACTTTACGTGAAATTTTTTACAAGAGGTTTTTCTGACAACATAGGAAATACACTTAATAAAACATAAGGGTGCCAGGCACCATGGCTCACGCCTGTAATCCTAGTGCTCTGGGAGGCAAAGGAGAGTGGATTACTTGAGCTCAGGAGTTCCAGACCAGCCCGAGCAAGAGGGAGACCCTATCTCGACTAAAAATGAAAAGCTGAGGCAAGAGGATCACTTGAGCCCAAGAGTTTGAGGTTGCTGTGAGCTACCATGTCACAGCACTCTACCGAGGGTGAAAAAGTGAGACTCTGTCTCAAAACAAAAAAAAAGTGTTAAGGTCAGCTTCTGATACAAATCTCAAAAAAAAATTTCCATCTTTTTATTTGTTTTTCTTTACTCAGTGTATAGTCAAAGTAAACATGCATTCTACTATTCCATTTTGGGGCCTTTTAAAAAAATAAACTTTAAAACTTTAAAACAGTTTTAGATTTGCAGAAAAATTATGAGCATAGTAGAGGGTTCCCATGCACCCCACATTCAGTAGCTCCTGTTATTAACATATTATGTTAGCGTGGTCTATTTTTCAATTAATAAACCAGTACTAAAGTTAATACTTTATTCAGATTTTTTTTTTTTTAACCAAATGCCCTTTCTGTTACAAGATCCCATCCAGGATACCACACTACATTTAATCATCATGTCTTGTTAGGTGTCTTGGCTGTGACAATTTCTAACAATTTCCTCATTTTTGATGATCTTCCAAGTTTTAAATAATGCTGGTAAGGTATTTCTTTTTTTTTTTTCTTTGGTTGCAGCCATCATTGTTGTTTGGTGGGCCCGGGCTGGATTCGAACCCGCCAGGTCAGGTGTACGTGGCTGGCGCCTTAGCCCGTTGAGCCACAGGTGCCGAGCCTACTGGTAAGGTATTTCATAGAATGTCCTCAGTTGGAATTTGTCTGATGTTTTTCTCATGAATAGGCTGGTAGGAAGATCACAGATGTAAACTGCGTTTTCATCACATTGTATCAAGGGTGAGTACTATCAACTTGATTTATACCTATTGGCATTGACCTTGATTACCTGCTTGAGATGGTGTTAGTCAGGTCAATCCACTGTGAAGTTACTCTTATTTCCCCCTTTCTATATTATACTCTTTAGATAGAGGTCATTATGTGGGCTCGGAGCCTGTGTTTCAAGCGGTTAAGGCTCCAGCCACGTACACCTGAGTTGGCAGGTTCGAATCCAGCCCAGGCCCACCAAACAACAATGACGGCTGCAACCATAAAATAGCTGGGCATTGTGGTGGGCGCCTGTAGTCCCAGCTACTTGGGAAGTGGAGGCAGGAGACTCGATTGAACCCAGGAGTTGGGAGGTTGCTGTGAGCTCTGATGCCATAGCACTCTACCTAGGACGACAGCTTGAGGCTCTGTCTCAAAATTAATTAATTAAAAAAAGAAAAAGAAGTCATTATGTCCATCCACATTTAAGGAGTAGGGAGTTATCCTTCATCTCCTGAAGGGTACAGTAGCTACATAAATTATTTAGAATAATTCTGCATAAAAGATTTGTCTCATCTCTCCTATTTATTTATTTATCAGCATTGATATGGATATTTATTATATGCCTTGAATTAGTATCCAAAGCTACTTAATTTTGTTTCCCAAATTATTCCAGCTATAGGAGTCCTTTCAATTATCTCCTATACCCCTATGACATACCTTCATCATTGTTGGATTTTTGCTTTTATTTTATTTTATCTATTTTGTCTTTTATCTTTTGAGAACTTCATTACTTCCTGGCATTTAAGATGTTTGGGGGTCATGTAGATTTCCTACTGTAGTCCTACTATCAGCTCTGTCTTCAGGGAGCCCTGGTTACTCTTATTAGGAATGAATTAGAAGCCAGTATCTTGGGATTATATTCGGTGTGCTCATTGCTGCTTGGGAGTTGCTCCTTCCAAACCCTCTCAACTGACAGAGCCAGGAAAACATAGAGAGGGTGCCAAGAATGAATACACATTTTAAGAAAGAAAAAAACTGTATGAAAATTGTAATCCTCAAGTAACCTTTAACTTCTGCAATTACAAGAGATGCAAGGTACAAAATACAGGCCAGGCCCGGTGGCTCACGCTTGTAATCCTAGCACTTGGGAGGCCGAGGCAGGGGGATTGCCTAAACTCATGGGTTTGATACCACCTAGAGCGAGACCTCATCTCTAAAAATAGACAGATATTGTGGCAGGCAACTGTAGTCCCAGCTACTTGGGAGGCTGAGGCAAGAGAATCGCTTGCACCCAAGAATTTGAGGTTGGTGTGAGCTACGATGCCGCGGACTCTACCGCAGACTCTACTTTTTTTAAGACTCTGTCTCAAAAAAAAAGAAAAAAAGAAACAAAATACAGGATATCAAATGTTATTGGTATATATTGAGTATTAAAAATTTTTTTATTTTGGTGGAAGAAATAAAGATTGCCATTTGCCAAAGGGGGAAAAAAAAATTAAATTTATTTTTATTTATTTATTTTTTTTGCAGTTTTTGGCTGGAGCTAGGTTTAAACCCACCACCTCCGCCCTATTCCTTTGAGCCACAGGCGCCGCCTAGTATTAAAATTTTTTTTTGCGGCTCAGTGCCTGTGGCTCAACGGGCTAAGGCGCCAGCCACGTACACCTGAGCTGGCGGGTTCGAATCCAGCCGGGACCTGCCAAATAAAAATGACAGCTGCAACCAAAAAATGGCCGGGCGTTATGGCGGGCACCTGTAGTCCCAGCTACTTGGGAGGCAGAGGCAAGAGACTCGCTTGAGCCCATGAATTGGAGATTGCTGTGAGCTGTGATGCCACGGCACTCTACCCAGGGTGACAGCTTGAGGCTCTGTCTCAAAAAAAAAAAAATTTTTTTTTGCTCCACATAATTTGTTTTTAATCTTCTTTTTATTATTTGGGATTCATTAAAGGTACAACGAATTAGGTTACACTGATTGCATTTGTTAGATAAAGTCCCTTTTATAATTGTGTCCCGTCCCCAAGAAGTATGCCATACACCAAGAACCCCCTTTTCTCTCCCTTCTCCCCTCTCTCCACTTGTTCATTCCCCTGCCCCCTCTTGTATTAACTCGTCTGCTGCCTTCATATTAGAGTAGAGTACTTTGGATTCTTGCTTCTCCATTCTTGTGATGCTTTACTAAGAAGAATGTGTTCCACCTCCATCCAGGTTAATACAAAAGATGTAAAGTCTCATTTTTTTTAAAGCAGGTGAATAGTATTGCATTATATACATATACCACAGCTTGTTAATCCATTTCTGGATTGGTGGGTGTTTAGGTTATTTCCACATTTTGGCGATTGTAAATGGAACTGGGATAAACAGTCTAGTGCAAATGTCATTATGATAAAAGAATTTTTTTTTCTGCTGGGTAGATGCCCAGTAATGGCATTGCAGGATCAAATGGGAGGTCTAGCTTAAGTTCTTAGAGAGTTCTCCATACTTCCTTCCAAAAAGGTTGTATCAGTTTGCAGTCCCACCAGTAGTGTAAAAGAGTTCCCTTCTCTCCACATCCACGCCAGCATCTGCAGCTTTGAGACTTTGTGATGTAAGCCATTCTCACCGGGGTTAGGTGATATCTCAGGGTGGTTTTGATTTGCATGTCTCTGATGATTAGGGACTATGAGTATTTCTCAGATGTTTGTTAGCCATTCGTCTGTCTTCTTTAGAGAAGGTTCTATTCATGTCTCTTGCCCAGTGACAGATGCGATAGTTGGGGGTTTTTTGTTGTTATTGATTAATTTGAGTTCTCTATTGATCCTAGTTATCAAGTGTTTGTCCGATTTATAATATGCAAATACGGTTTCCCATTCTGAAGGTTGTGTGTTTGCTTTGGTTGTTGTTTCCTTAGCTATACAGAAGCTTTTCGGTTTAATTAAGTCCCGTTTGTTTATTTTTGTTGTTGCAGTTGCCATGGAAATCTTCTTCATAAAATCTTTCCCCAGGCTGATATCTTCGAGTGTTTTCCCCACACTTTCTTCGAGGATTTTTATTCTTCCATGCCATAGATTTAAATCTTTTATCCATCTTGAACCAATTTTTATAAGTGATGAGAGGTACAGGTCTAGTTTCAGTCTTTTACATGTGGTTATCCAGTTCTCCCACCACCATTTATTGAATAGGGGGGCTTTTCCCCAATGCATGTTCTTGTTTGGTGTATCAAAAATCAGGTGGCTGTAAGACGTTAGTTTCATCTCATGGTTGTCTATTTGGTTCCAAATGTCATTGTCTCTATTTTTGTGCCAATACCATGCTGTTTTGATCACTATGTCCTTGTAGTATAGCTGAAAGTATGGTAGGGTGATATCCCTGGCTTTGCTTTTCTTACTAAAATTTGCCTTGGCTATATGGGGTCTCTTCTGGTTCCATAAATTGAAGAATTATTTTTTCCAAACCTTGAAAGTATGATGATGGTATTTTAATGGGGATTGCACCGAATATGTAGATTGCTTTGGGAACTATAGACATCATGATAATATTAATTCTTCCCAGCCATGAGTATGATATGCTCTTCCATTTGTTAATATCTTCTGCTATTTCTTTTCTTAGTGTTTTGTAATTTTCTTAGAGGTGCTTCTTTTATAGAGGTCCTTCACCTCTTTTTTTATGTATATTCCTAGGTATTTCATTTTTTTTGAACCTACTGTGAAGGGAATTGTGTCCTTGATTAGCTTCTCATCTTGGCTGTTATTGGCATATACAATGGCTGCTGATTTGTAGACATTGATTTTATGTCCTGAGACATTGCTGTATTTTTTGATCACTTCCAGGAGTCTTGTGGTTGAGTCTCAGGAGTTGTCTAAGTATAAGATTATATTGTCAGAAAAGAGTGAGGGTTTGACCCTCACTTAGGGTCCCCTTCTTAGGAAGCCCTATATTTCCTTCTCTTGCCTGATTGTATTGGGTAGAACTTCCAGCACTATGTTGAATAGTAGTGGTAATAGAGAGCAACCTTTTCTGGTTTCAGTTCTAAGTGGGAAAGCTTTAAGTATTACTCCATTCAGTATAATATTAGCTGTGGGTTTGTCGTAGATGGCTTTGATCAGATTCAGAAATGTGCCACCTATACTTATATTCTTAAGTGTTCTAATTAGAAAAGGATGCTGAATTTTATTGAATGCTTTTTCTGCATCTGTTGAGAGGATCATATGGTCTTTGTTTTTGCTTCTATTGATATGATGAATTACATTTATGGTCTTGTGTATGTTAAACCAGCCTTGCATCCCTGGGATGAAACCTACTTGATCATAATGAATGATTTTTTATTTTTAATATGTAACTGTAATCTAATGGCTAGGGTTTTCTTGAGAATTTTTACATCTATATTCATTAGTGAGATTGGTCTGAAATTCTCCTTTTTAGTTGGTTTTTTTCCTGGTTTTGGTATCAGGATGATGTTTGCTTTGTAGAATGTGTTGGGGAAGATTCCCTCTTTCTTAATTTTTTGGAATAATTTCTGCAGTTATGGGCATAAGGTCTTCCTTGGAAGTTTGATAGAATTCTGGTGTGAAGCCATCTGGACTAGGATTTTTTGTTGTTGTTGTTGGGAGATTTTTTATTGTTTTTTCAATCTCAGTTCTTGAAATTGATCTGTTCAAGAGATCTGTTTCTTTTTGATTAAGTCTAGGGAGAGGGTGTGATTCCAGGTATTGATCCATTTTCCTCACATTGTCAAATTTCTGGGCATAGAGTTTCTTGTAGTACTCAGAGATGATCTCTTGTATCTCTGTGGCATCTGTTGTTATTTCCCCTTTATTGTTTCTGATTGAGGTTATTAGAGATTTTACTTTTCTGCTTCTAGTTAATCTAGCCAAAGGTTTATTGATTTTATTTATGTTATCAAAATACCAACTTTTTGTTTTGTTAATTTTCTGGATGATTCTTTTGTTTTCAATTTCATTAATCTCTGATTTAATTTTGGTTATTATTTCATTTCTTCTGCTGGCTTTTTCTTCTTTTTCCAATTTTATACAATAGTTCATGAGTTTGTCAATACACCCTCTTTTTGTTTTTCAAATGTAGGCATCTAATGCAATAAATTTTTGTCTTAAGACTGCTTTGGATGTATCCCAGAGGTTTTGGTAACTTGGGACTTCATTGTTGTTATGTTTGAGGAATTTAACGATTTCCTCTTTTATCTCTTCCTGAACCCAACTGCATTCAGCACAGGGTTGTTTAATTCCCATGTCTTTGTGTGGGGATGAATTTTTTTTTGGGGGGGGGACAAATTCTCACTTTGTCACTCTCAGTAGAATGTTGTGGTGTCACAGCTCACAGCAACCTCAAACTCTTGGGCTTAAGTGATTCTCTTGCCTCTGTCTCCCAAGTATCTGGGACTATAGGCCCCTGCCACATCTGGCTATTTTTTAGAGATAAGGTCTTGCGCTCAGGCAATTCACCTGCCTCAGAATCCCAGGGTGCTATGATTACAGGCATGAGACATTGCACCTGGCCAATTTTTGCTGGAGTTGAGTTCCACCTTTATTGCCTTGTGATCTGAGACAATACAAGGTATAATTTCTATTCTTTTAATTATGTTGAGATTTGATTTGTATCCTAGGAAGTGGTCAATTACGTACCATGGACTGATGAGAAAAATGTACATTCCTTAGCTTTGGGATGGTGTGTTCTGTATATGTCTATTAATCCCATTTGTTCTAGGGCAATGGTTCTCAACCTTCCTAATGCTGTGGCCCTTTAATACAGTTCCTGTGGGTCGCGACCCTCCACAGCGTCACATTTAAGTTCTTTGTATCTTAGTTTAGTTTCTGTTTAGGGGATCTGTCCAGTTCTCTCAGAGGACTATTATGATGTTGTGGCATATCATATTGCTCAGACTTATCAAAGTCTGTTTCATAAATATGGGAACATTTAAGTTGGGTGCCTAAATATTTAAAATTGAAATGTTTTCTTGTATTATTCCTTTGACCAGTATAAAGTGTCCATTATTGTCTCTCTTAACTTTAGTTGCTTTAAATCTGCTTGTATCTAAAAATAAGTTTGCAACCCCTCCTTTCTTCTGATTTCCATTTGCTCGAAATACTGTTTTCCCTCCCTTAACCCTGAGATTTGATTTGTTTTTCAAGGCTAGGTGTGTCTCTTGGAGACAGCATATGACTGGCTTGTGCTTTTTTATCCAATCAACCAGCCTGTGCCTCTTCAGTGGTGAATTCAGTCCATTGACATTTATTGAAAAAATTGATAAGTGTGGTGGAGTTATATTCATCTTATTTTGTGAAAATCTGTTGTATAGTTTTATCCTTTGTGCCTTCGTGGAAGCTAAGTTTTGGCCTTTAGCTTGTGGGTATTTACTTTGCTGGTGATCAGTGCTGAGGATAGGTCTAAGTATTTCCTGTAGAGCTGGTCTTGTGGCAAATGCCCTCAGTGCTTGTATATCTGCAAAAGATTTGATTTCTCCATCAATTTTGAAGCTGAGCTTAGCAGGATACAGAATTCTGGACTAGAAATTGTTTTTGTTTAAGAATGCTGAAGGGGGATAATTATGCTCTTCTGACTTGGAAGCTTTCAGTTTAAAAGTCTGCTGTTATCCTAATGGCTCTGCCTCTGTAGGTCAGTTGGTACTTATTCCTGGCTGCTTGCAGAATTTTTTCTTTCCTCTTGACTTTGAACAGGTTCATTACACTATGTTTTGGAGAGACTCTGTTTGAGTTGAGATGACCTGGTATTTGATATCCATCTGAAAGGAGTGTGTCAGGATCTTTAGTAAAACTTGGAATGTTTTCATTTATGACAGTTTCCAATAGGGCTTCCATTCCTTTGGGACAATCTTCTTCTCCTTCAGGAATCCCTATTGTTTGTATGTTTGAATGCTTCATGGAGTCTTGTAGTTCTGTAAATACCTGTTCGGCTTTCTCTCTCTTCTTTTCTGCCTCAAAAATTTTATCTTCTAGCTCTGAGGTTCTTTCTTCTGCATGGTCAAACCTATTTTCGATACTTTCTACTGCATCTTTACATTCCTTGATTGTCTCCTTCATTTCCTTAAGCTCCACCATATCCTTTGTATATTCTACATATCTCTCATCCAATTTTTGGTCCCATCTTTTCATTTTCTTGTCCATTCCTTTTATTGTCTTTATCATCCATATTTTAAATTCCCTTTCTGTCAGGTTCATTAATTCTTTATAGGTGGAGTCTTTTGCAGTAGCTTTTTCATGGTCCCTTGGCGGTTGGGCGGGGGGCGGGGGTTCCTCTGTTTGTATCTCTCATATTGCTTGAATTTTTCTGTTGGTTCCTCCTCATGTGTTCTTTCTTCTTGTTTACCTCCTTGTCTTCCTATTTACTTCTCAGTGCCTCCTTTGTTTCAAACAGAAGTCCATGGTGTTGATGACAATATGTTGCAATATGTCACTGGGAAACCAGGTGGTAGTGTGGCTTTTTTAGAAGACAGAGCACACCCAACAACCTTTATGGTCCTTATTCCAAACTTAGTTGCCTTCGGTTATCACCTGATTGTTTTCTCTGCATTCAGACACCACCTGGCTAGGATCTTAAAGCTCATAGGAATTCTTCAGGGGCTGGTCTCCCAGTGCTCCTCTGACTTCAGTTCCCATGGGGTGCAGGAGTCCCTCAGCCTGTCCCAAGAGTGGCATTTGGATCCAGGCAGGCAAAATTAAGACATCCATGCCCTAGGCCCCTGCTAAAACCTTCTCCTGACCCTCCCACAATGGCAGCCCCCTGGCTGTCAGACTTTCTCGATATGGCTGCCTTGCCAGCCACCAAACCTAAGGCAAGGCCACTCCAACCAGCATTCAAATCTGTTTGCTGTTTACTGTTAGAGTCCTCACACTCTTCCAAGCTTTTCATTCCATGTACAGCTTCCTCCAACAACTGAAAACTCCAGAAAGGCTTCCTCCCATCCTGGACTTCTGTGAGGGGGCAGCTGATCCCAGTTCATCACAATCACTTGCCTAATTCATCAGATTTTCACTGCTCAGGATCATATGCTGTATCCAGCTCACCACCTCCTTGCTGTGCTCCTTGAGCTACAAATCTGGGTAAGGTCCCCATGCCAGGTAATGCTGGGTTCTTTCTTCTTCCCCATTCTAGGAGAGCTCAGATGAATGATCTTTCTGGCTTGCTATCTTGATCCACCTCTCCAACTATTACAATTTTAATATAGTTTTTTTTCTTTCTTAAAATGTATGTACAGTTTTGGTACCTTTGGTATATGTATATTTACCCTTGTATGTACCAATATCTGTATTTCTGTATATGACCATTTATATCTTTTTATTTTATTTATTTTATTTTTATTAAATCATAATTGTGTACATTAGTGCAATCATGGGGCACAATGTGCTGACTTCATATACAATCTGAAATATTTTCATTGAACTATTTAACATAGCCTTCATGGCCTTTTAATCACTATATGAAGACATTTATAT
>CAUYRH010171437.1:0-12571 GCA_963574655.1 Perodicticus potto | reverse complement strand
AAAGAAGAAATATTTCAAAATCATTCTACTTGATCTGGATACACCTGATATTGAAATTGGAGAAAAAATATTGTTATAAAGGGAAATTACAAACATATTTCACTTATAAATGAGGATGCAATATCCTAAACAACATATTGATAAGTTGAGTTAAAAATTAATGTTTAGGTAATATACTTGGTCAAAATTGAATCTAATTTATGTGAGAATTAGTCAATATTTTCTTTCCTTTTTTTTTTGTTTTCTTTCCCTCACCCCCTCCCTCCTTCTCTCTCTGTCTGCTCTCTCCTTCCCCCATGCCCCACTGTGTATTTAATTGTCATTATTTGTCCTCAAATCAAAGTTGAATACATAGGATTCATGCTTCTCGATTCCTGTGATGTTTCACTGAGAATAATATGTTCCACCTCCATCCAAGTTAGTACAAACACTGCAAAGTCTCCATTGTTTTTGATGGCTGAGTAATATTCCATGGTAGACATATACCATAGCTTACCAATCCATTCTTGTGGGCCGTTTCCACATTTTAGCAATTGTAGATTGGACTGCGATAAACAGCCTAGTACAAGTCTCTTTATAATAAAAGTATTTTTTAAATATAATTTTCTTACTAGTACTAATATGAAACTCATTAGAATTTGTGTATTTCTCAGATAAAACACTATACTATGAATGTTTGTATCGCCCTAAAATTTTATGTTGCAATCTAAAACCCAAAGGTGATGGTATTAGGAGATAAAAAGTTATGAAGGCCGATTATAAGAGAACCCAGAAGAGGTTCCTGGCCCTTCTGCCATGCAAAGTGACAATAAAAATATGGCTGTCTAGAAACAGCTCCTCATCAGACACAGACCCTGTCAGAGCCTTGATGTTTCACTTCTACCCTCTAGAAGTGTGAGGAATAAGTTTCTGTTTTTTATAGGCCACCCAGTTTACGGTATTTTGTTACAGCAGCCCAAGAGACTAAGACATGGGATAATCATATCTTAGAATACTCACTGGGTGTGGTGGCTCACACCTGCATGGCACTCTGAGAGGCCAAGGTGAGTGCATTGCTTAAGCTCAGGAGTTAGAGACCAGCCTGAGCAAGAGTGAGACCCCCATCTCTACTAAAAATAGAAAAACTAGCCAGGTGTTGCTGTCACCTAGAGTCCCAGATACTCAGGCAGCTGAGGCAAGAAGATTGCTTGAACCCAACAGTTTGAGGTTGCTGTGAGCTATGACACCACGTGCTCTGGTCTGTGTGGCAGAGTGAGACTCTGTCTCAGAAAAATTAATGAATTAAATAATTAATTAAAATATTCAAAAAGAAAGTTTGGTAATTTTATACAAACCTAGAACTTCAAAAGAGTACAATGATATTTTTAGCATTTAAACAACAGAAAATGGTAAGTTATTAATTTTTGTGCTCCATTTATGATGTTGTAATGAGAAAAATAACTGGAATTGCTGCTGAGTCAGGACAAATCACTCAAAGAATATAAAGATAAAAATGTAATTTGCCATTTCGAGGGAGGAACTCGTATGAATGTTGAGTACATTGACCTTTCTACAAGTGGAAGTTACTTTTCTGAAAATAATAGAGTTTAGAGTTCAAAGGCATCTCTCCCTGGATGCAGAGTCTTGTCAGGCAAGTTTTATAAACTCAAACAACCGCTGGTTGAGATTTTATGATTAAGAACTCCTGAATGCCCCTCCCAGAGCCCAAACGTACTGACTAGAAACCCTCTACAACCATAGTTATATAATTATGCACTCCCTCTGCTTTGCCCACTGCAGGGATACTTATATAGCCAGATATGACCAAGGACTTGGATTGATTACCAGAGGCTAATTGGCGAAAACTAGAACAAGAAATTAGGACAGATTGTTGGAAGTAGAGATGAATGCAGAATAAAGGTAAATGGAATGAACAGTCTTGGGAATATAGGGGAAAGTAGGACGTAGGAGAAGGATTCTGAGAAGGATGAAGGAAAATCTTAGATGAAAAAAGAATAATTTAGTGACTTGAGAGGCATGGACATTGATTTTTATCAAGAATTTAGTCACAGCAGAGTAAGAAGTAGAAAATAACTAACCTGGGCTGTAGGGACGACAGAGAAATGACAGTTCCGAAGATTGCAATGTTTGGTTTATTTCCCTTTGTTGAAAAGTAAATAGGAAAAATTGCTTCATTTTGAAGTTTTAGAGATACCTGGATCCCTGAATTAAAAGCATGTCTATTAATTTGGAATGTAAGATCTGAGAGCTGAAGCTAGGAAAACCTTAGGAGGAAAAAACCAACTGCACAGTTACGAGTAATTTGCCTTCACACACAGGAAAGCAGTCATGTGCACTGTGCTAGGTTCAGACTAGGGTCATTATTAAATTTCACTGAGACATTGTAAAGTGGATATACAGAGTGTCAGGAACCACCAGAAATCACTGGTGTGGTTGCTTCAAAACCTATTTCCCCATTTCCTAAACAGGATTTCTTGAGCAAGTTATTTAATTTCTGTCAGTCTGAGTTCTCTCACCTGTCAAATGGAACTGATAGTAGCTGTTTCAGACTGTTCGAATGTGCACTATAGGTGTTCTACATTCTATTCACTGTCCCCCCAGCCCTGCTGGTGTCTATTATGTATTCCAGGGTCCTCTCATTACAAATGGTGTCAGGGCATACCCCCTCCCTTGTCAAAAGCTCACTTCACACTCCAGGAAAGCAACTGGACCTTCCTAAGAAGTCTCCTGAAGTCCAGTTTGTCTTACAACTATCTGACAAGGCTTGTCAGGGTATATTTCTGCCACTTGTTAGGTGCCCAGGTTTTGCCAAAAGTCTACCTCACACTCCAGCAAGGCGCGTGAACTGATTAACACTATATGTGCAATTTTATAACCTACAACTTTCTACTTATTACATGAGCATACCCCCTTCTCATTCAAGATCCGAACCATGTGTTTTTGTTTTATTTGATAATTAAATCTATGTTTAACAGTACATAGTATTTCATTGAATAGCTAGGCCATAGTATTTACCCAAATGGCTAACGCAGTTTTTTTCAACCTTTTTTTAATCTCACAGTACACTTGAACTTCCACAGCACACTTAACTTATGTTGACCCCCCAAAAAAATTTTCAAAAAGTATACACTTACTGTGCTTTGAACTTCTCTGGAAAATAATTTAATGCATGATGTTAAAAATTGTCGAGGCACATCTGAGTTCCTCTCATGGCACACCAGTGTGCTGCGACACACCAGTAGAAAATCACTGGTGTAAAGTGACACATTGGGCTTCTTTCTAAGTATTTATTATTATAAATCACAGTATAATTAGCATGTTATTCTCTATATCTTTGTGGACATCTGTGATTAGGTCTTTAGGATGAATTCCTAGAAGCGGATGTACTGGGCCTTCAATTCACACTGCCAATTTGGTCTTCCAGAAAGGGTCTGCTAATTTATATTTCTTACACTGAACTCTTGCCAATACTGTGGCCTTACTATTTAAAAAAAAAATTGTGAATTTGTCAGCTACTCAAGATAATAATTACAGTCAATACACACTGTGTGTTGGGCACTTTTCTAGCTCTTTCCCATGTATAGAGCTGTATGTAGTAGGTAGGAGTCTAAGATCCCTTTGGAGTCCTTACTGTCTGAGCACACACAACTTGTGCAAGAATGTGACTCTGAGATGATTATGATTATATGATTATGTGTTTGTTATATGGCAAAACAGATTTTGTTAATATGTGAGTTAACATCCCACACCAGTAACCTACAGAGAGATTATGCAGATGGTGCTGACCTAATCACCTGAGCACTTTAGATCAGGGTCTAGTGGAGACTTAGGGTCAGAGAGACTCAGTGAGAGCAAGATTCTCTGTGGTGGATGTTGAAATGGAAAGTGCTCACGTGACAAGGATGGTGCACAACCTCTAGAAACTGAGAACAAGCCCCCAGCTGAAGCAGTGAAGAAACAGCTACCTAAGTGCTATGGCTCCAAGGAGCTGAATTCTGCCAACAATAAGAAAGAGCTTCGAAGTAGATTTTGCCCGAAAGTAACCAGACAAGGGCTCGGCTGAGCTGCCACCTTCGTTCCAGCCTTGGGAGGCACGGAGCAAAGCACCTAGCCAGACCGTGCAGGACTTTCAACTTACAGTAATAAATAGATGTGGTTTTAAGTTGTTAAGTTTGTGGGAATTTGTTACACAGCAATTGAAAATAATTACAACATACATCAGCACATTTAATCTTCTTCGCATCTGTATGAGGTAGGCATTATTGTTATTAACTATTAATCTTAATAGCCTTCAGAGACAAAAACACAGGTGAAGTGAGGTCATTGTACTCTGGTTCCTCTTCCATTTGAACCAGTGAGATGTATGTGTGAGATTGTCTAAGTTACTAGATTTCTTTTTTCCTTATCAAATATATGTAAATACTGTATTTACAGACATTTTATTATCACTATAAAGGGCATACATATGGTTTGTGAGTTTTGTTACTTCTTACATTACTTTTAGAGAAGAAATAGGTTATTAACAAGCACTCTTTATATCTGGGTACTATTAAAGGGTTTAAAAAATAATTTAAGATATTTTCATATTGTCCATCATGTTCCATGGTTTTTTTTTTTCTTAGTTAATAAATTGCGTTGCTTTTTGATAAATTGATTACAATAATGTTGCTGATTCCTTGCTTGGTGACAGAAACTAAATTCTATGAACATGTCTCATTTGCCTTTATAGTGATTCTAAATTAAGTATTGCGATTTCCTTTTTATCGTGGAGCAACCTGAAACCTAAAATGTAAGCAATTTATGTACTTTGACAAAAGAAACAAATAATTGAGCCAGAATTAAAACCCAACTTGCCTGACTCCATAGACTGTGCTCTTTGTGGTCATGCTATACTCTCTCTGTATAAAACATCACATAGGATTTTCTAGATTCTAACCCATTCATCAATAGGATCTTTTCTTATTCAGAGATTCAAAAAAATATTTGTAGAGGAATGGACACCACGCTTGCAAAGGACAGTTACTGATTCTTATCACATTAAAAGGAAACACTGCGAACAGCACAGTCTCCTGGCAATCCTAGAGACGTTTTGTGACTGGGGAGCAGTACCCCAAGTAACTCAGTGTTCTGGAATGAGATAAGATCGTTACTCACTAGTAAGCATGTGTTGAACATTGATGCTTGGTGCTTCTTCATGGGAGTTGTGGGGAAAGAACATGTGAGGAAAGAGCATGTGGCAATCCTTACGCATGCAGTCCGCATATGTAACTACCTGAACTCTCCACACCTGTTGTGTATAAGCTTAATAAGCCATTGCGGAGGGGGCTCTGGGCTACCCTGCACTTAAGGTTAGCCTGCCTCCCGCAAGCTTGTACTTCTAATCTGTGTCATGCCTGGTTCCTTCGTGTGGCAACTAAGACCAGGGCCACAGGGGTTGCGACAAATATTTGATAAATAAGCAAGGACATTTGAAGTGGAAACTAGGGTAAATGGAGGGCAAATATGGCAACAAAGAATTAGTTTCTGGATTTCTCTTTATGTACAAGTTTAAATTAAGGGGGCTTGCTCATTGGATACAATACTTCTTTGGACAGTAAATATTTTGAAACATAAATGCACATGCTACTTTTGAGAGATTAAGAGTAAAACATGGAGGAGAGATAGGGTCTTTCTCTATTGCTCACACCAGAGCACTATGGTGCACTCATAGCTCATTACAGATTTGAACACATGGGTTCAATCAATCCTATTGCCTTAGCCTCCAAGTAGCTGGTACCACAAGAGTGACCCACTGTGCCCGGTCATAGAATATTTTTTTCTGGTGAAATTTCAATTTAATTTCTCAGAACTATGCTTCAGTTTGGAAAATTCTCCTTCAGTTTAATATTTTGAAGGTACTACCATTGCTATTTTTTAATAATTCTAGCATTTGTTTTCACACATTCCCTTTCTCATATAATACTAACTTTACTGGCTGATACCCAATGATTAATTGTAGTTAGTATGGAAAAATAGGAAACTAGTCAATCAAGAGGATTTTTTTTAATACTTTAGAAAGTCATTAAAATCTCTGGAGGGAGGTGGAGCAAGATGGTGGACAGCTTCTTTGAAACCTGGCATGGTGAGATTAGAGAGAGAAGATTCCAGGCACCTCTGGCTTATGGGCTCTATCCAGAAACATCCCTTCAGGGACGTTTCAAACTCCCAAAAGTAGCATGTGCATTTATGTTTCAAAATATTCACTATCCAAAGAAGTATTATATCCAATAAGCAAGCCCTTTTAATTTAAACTTGTACAGAGAGGCAGCAGGAGACTTCAGGACCCCAAGAGTAAGATGAAAGCAGTGGATAAGGGCTAAGTGTTTGAGATATGTCAGAGACTGGCTGGTTGTCACTGACGTGGTGGCATCAGCAACTATAGCAGTGAGAGTTTGTAGACAGGGAAGGCTTTCCCTGTGGGATATATATTTGTTTTTCCTTTTCTTTCCTTTTTTTTGTTTTTGTTTTTTGTTTTTTTTTTTTTTTTTTGACTTGGGCACTTGGTTAAGTTACCCTGAGAAAACTTGGGCGAGTGAGCAAGTAACTTTGAACAGCGCCCAGAGGCCAGGACTGGACCTCCACGGCAGAATGGAGCTTATGTTGCTCAGCTTCATGCTGGGCACAGCCATTGTGGGAGAGCTTCCATGCAGGCTTGGCTCTCAGGGTCCTAGGTAGAGGCTGGTTCTGGTGTGCTTGAGAAGTGGGTGGCCATTTCTGGAGAGATCGAGCAAAACACCCTCTCCTGGGAAAGCCACTGCTTACCCAATGCACACAGTTTGGCTCAGGTAGAGGTGTGTCTATTAGGTGGGCTGAAGAGAGATTTAGGTTCCCAACACTGCTGAGTTTGAGGCAAAGAACGCAGCAGAGGCTTCCAGTCTCCATCTTATACAGCTGTATCAGCATTGTGATTAGCATCACATACCTCAGAAGAAGATTGCCTGTTGCCCAGGCAATATTCAGCAAGATGTGTATATATATATGTTTTTTTAAAATATTTTTTCAACTATTTCCCCCTATATTTTTCTGTTCATTTTTTAGTTTTTCTCATGTAAATGTAATTTTTCATTGCTACCTTCTTTAATAATAAAGTCATTAACGTACACAGCTATGATTTAATAAACAAATAATAACTTTTCCTAGTTTTTCAGTCCCTGTTACTTGTTTTTTCCCCCAATTTTATCCCTTAAGGTTTTTTTTTATTTGTTTGTTTTGGTTTGATTTATAGTACTTTTGGTATTCTACTGTTTGGTGGAGGTGTAGTCCTGTGTCTTCTTAGGCTGGCAAACAGCTGCAGACGTCAAGGGAGCCACCCAACCCAGTCCCACCAGAGGTTGGGATTTGTGAGTGTGGGTCGAAGTATCCTACTGAACACCACTAATACTCCTGTCTCTCTCTTTCTGTTTCTCTCTTCTTTTGTCAAAATTCCAATTTATTCACCCCCTTTTCTTTTTCTTTTCTCTCTCTCTCTTTTTTCTTTATCTTTTATCCCTTCTAGCTCTTCACTCTTCTCATCCTTTCACTCCTTTACCAAAGAACACTTCAACACCTTAGGTCAGAGGCATGGTAACATAAAGAGCAAGAGGAAGTGAAAGGAAAATGTAGGACAAAGAAGCAGACAAAAAGAAAACATTCATGAGGAAGAAACAGTAGAAAAATACTCACAACATGAAAAACCAGATCAAAGCAATCCCTCCTCCAAGGGACTATGAGGTGCCTACTGCAGAGGATTCCACCTATAAAGAAATGTTAAAAATGACAGAAGGGGAATTTAAAATATGGATGGTAAAAAAATGAAGGAAATTGCTGAGACAATGGAAAATAATCAAAACAAAATCTAAAGAATCAAATAAGAGATGAATGATATGAAGAATATAGAAAGGATATAGCAGAACAGAAGGAATTGAAGCAATCAGGGCACTTAAAGATGCAGTAGAAAGTATTAATAACAGATGAGACCAGGCAGAAGAAAGAATCTGAGTGGTGAAAGATAAAGCTCTAGAGCAGCAGTTCTCAATCTGTGGGTCGCGACCCACAGGAACTGTATTAAAGGGTTGTGGCATTAGGAAGGTTGAGAACCACTGCTCTAGAGCTCACTCAAGACAGTTAAAGAGACAGAAAAAAAAAAGAGTAAAAGCAGAACATCCACTGACAGAATTATGGGACTTCATGAAGTGTTCAAACATATAAGTTATAGTTATCCCAGAAGGGGAAGAAGAATGCTCCAGAGGAATGGAAGCCCTACAAAGAGGATATCATAAATAAAAATTCTCAAATATCACCAAAGATTCTGAAACACTCCTTTCAGTGGAATATTAGACCCCAGGTCAAATCAACTCAAATTGGTCTTCTCCAAGACACATTGTCATAAACTTGTTCAAACCAAGACAAAAAAGAAGATTCTACAAGTTGCCAGGAGTAAGGGCCAATTGATTTGCAGGGGCAAATCCATCAGGGTGACTGCAGATTTCTCAAATGAAACCTTTCAAGCCAGAAGAGAATAGTAACCTACATTTAATCTACTTAAATAAAACAATTTTCAGCCCAGAATTGAAATCCTACTAAGATAAGCTATAAAATTGATGGAGAAATCAAATCATTTACTGATATACAAACAATGGTGAAGTTTGCCACAAGACCAGCTCTACAGGAAATACTTAGACCTATTCTATACACAGACCCATCACAATGGGCCACCAGCAAATTAAACACCCACAAACTAAAGGATAAAACCTAGCTTCCACAATGATGCAAAAGATAAAACTAAGCAATGAATTTTCACAAAATAAGGTGAATAGAATTCTACCACACTTATCAATTATTTCAATAAATGCTAATGGCTTGAATTCCCCACTGAAGGGGCATAGACTGACAGATTGGATAAAAAAGCACAAGCCATCCATTAGGTGTCTGCAGGAAACACACTCAGCCTTGAAGGACAAAGTAAAACTCAGGACTAAGGGATGGAAGATAATTATTCAGGTAAATGGAAATGTGAAGAAAAGAGGGATTTTTATTTTATTTTCAATCTTATTTTCAGATACAAGTGGGTTTAAAGCAACTAAAGTCAAAAAAGACAAAGATGAATACTTCATATTGGTCAAGGGAACAATGCAGCAAGAAGGTATTTTATTTCTTAATATTTATGCACCAAACTTAAATGCTCCCAAATTCTTAATTAGTCTGAGCAATATGATATCCCATAACACCATAATAGCAGGGGACGTTAACACTCCTATTATAGAGCTGAACACATCTTCTAAACAGAAACTAAACAAAAATACAAGGGACTTAAATGTGACCCTAGAACAACTGTGCTTGATAGACACATTATAGAACACTCCATCCCAAAGCTAAAGAACATGGAACATTCTCCAAAATAGGTTATACCTTAGGACACAAATGAAACCTAAACAAAATCAAAAGAATTGAAATTATACCTTGTATTTTGTCAGAGCATAAGGCAATAAACCTGGAACTCAACTCCAACAAAAACTGTCATCCCCAAAGAAAGGCATGGAAACTTAACAACCTTATGCTGAAGGACAGTTGGGTCAAGAAAGACATTAAAAAGGAAGTTATTAACTTCCTTTAACATAACAATAAAGAAGTCACAAGTTACCAAAACCTGTGGGATACTGCAAAAGCAGTCATAAGAGGGAAATTTATCATATTAGATGCCTACATCTGAAAAACAGAAAGATAGCACATCAATAACCTAATGAATAATCTTAAAGAAATGGAAAAGGAAGAGCAGTCCAATCCCAAACCTAGCAGAAGAAAAGAAATAACCAAAATTAAATAAAAAATAAATGAAACTGAAAATAAAAGAATTATTCAGAAAATTAATGAAATTAAAATTGGTTCTTTGAAAAGATAAATAAAATCAATAAACCATTGGATGGGTTAACCAGAAATAGAAAAGTAAAATCCTTAATAACCTCAATCAGAAATGAAAAGGGGGAAATAACAACTTACACCACAGAGCTACAAGAGAGTATTTCTGACTACTACTATAAACTCTACACAGAAATTTGACAATGTGGAGGAAATGGACCAACCCCTGGAATCACACCATCTTCTTAGATTTAACCAAGAAAAAATAGATCTCTTGAACAGGTCAATATCAAGCACTGAGATTGCAGAAATAATAAGCAGGATGATCTTGCATCTATACACACCTTCCAGGATGATCTTGTATCTATACTGCAAAACTGATTCCAAAACACTGAGAAGGAAGGAACCTTCCCCAACATGTTCTATGAAGGAAACATCACCTTGATTCCAAAACCAGCAAAGGACCCAACTAAAAAGGACAACTACAGACCAATTAAACTAATGAATATTGTTGAAAAAATACCCAACAAAATCTTAGCTAATAGATTGCGGCTATTCATTAGAAAAATTAAACATCACTCATCCAAGGATGCAAGGTTGGTTTCACATATGCTAATCCTAGTTTCCTAGCACTCTGAGAGACCAAGGCAGGTGAATTGTCTGAGCTCACAGGTTCAAGAAGAGCCTGAGCAAGAGCGAGATCCCATCTCTAAAAATAGCTGGGTGTTCTGGCAAGCACCTGTAGTCCCAGATACTTGGGAGAATAAGACAAGAGAATCACTTGAGGCCAAGAGTTTGAGGTTGCTATGAGCTATGATGCCAGGGCACTTTACCGAGGGCAAAATGATGAGACTCTGTCTCAAAAAAAAAAAAAAAAAAAACCCAAATCCATAAATTTAATTCATCATATCAATAGAAGTAAAAACAAAGACCATATGATCCTTTCAATAGATGTAGAAAAAGCCCTTGACAAAATTCAGCATCCTTTTCTAACAAGAACAGTTAAGAAAATAGGCATAGGTAGCACATTTCTTAAGCTGATTGAAGCCATCTATGACAAACCCACAGCTAACATCATACTGAATGGTGTAATACTGAAAGCTTTCCCACTTAGAACTGGAACCAAACAAGGATGTCCACTATCACCACTATTATTTAACATAATTCTGCAATAGTCAAGGCAATCAGGCAAGAGAAGGATATAAAGGGAATCTAAACGGGGGCAGAGGAGGTCAAACTCTCTCTCCTTGCTGATGATATGGTCTTATACTTAGAAAACCCCAGAAACTCAACCACAAAACTCCTGGAAGTCATCAGGAAATACAATAATGCTTCAGGGTATAAAATTAATGTCCACAAATCAAAGGCCTTGGTATATGCCAATAATAGCCAAGTTGAGAAGCAAATCAAGGACACAATTCCCTTCACAATAGTTTCAAAGAAAATGAAATACTTATGAATATACCTAACCAAAGAAGTGAAAGATCTTTTCAAAAGAATTGTGAGACCCTAAGAAAAGAAATTGCAGAAGACACTAACAAATGGAAGAACGTACCATCCTCTTGGCTGGGACAAATCAACATTGTGAAAATGTGTATTCTACCCAAAGTAATCTACAGATTCAATGCAATACCCATTAAAATACCAACATCATATTTTGAAGAACTGGAAAAAATAGTATTTGCTTTTTTATGGAACCAGGAAAAAAACCTGTATAGCTAAGGCTATTCTTAGTAATAAAAACAATGTTGGGGCATCACCATATCAGACTTCAGGCTATATTACAAGTCCACAATAATCAAAACAGTATGGTATTGACACAAAAATAGAGACATATACATATGGAACAGAAGAGAAAACCAAGAATGAACCAGTCTCTACTTGCCATCTGATCTTTGATAAACCAAACAAAAGCACACTGTGGGGAAAAGAATCTCTACTCAACAAATGGTACTGGGACAACTGAATAACCACATGTAAAAGACTGAAGCTGGACCCACATCTTTCACTCCTTACAAAAATTGACTAAAGCTGGATAAGAAAATTAAATCTAAGACATGAAGCAATACAAATCTTAGATGAAAGTGTGAGGAAAACTCTTAATGATGTTGGACTGGGGAAAGATTTTATGACAAAGACTTCAGTGACCATTGCAACAACAACAAAAAATAACAAAGGGGCCTTAGTTAAGCTGAAAAGCTTCTGCACAGCTAAGGACACAAGTAAAGCAAAAAGACAACTTTCAGAATGGGAAAAGATACTTGCAAATATCTGACCAAGAGTTGATAGCTAGAATCTACAGAGAACTACAATCAATCAACAGAAAAAGAAACAATCCCATCTACCTGTGGCCAAGACATATGTACAGAACCTTCCCTGACCAAGAGAGATGAATGGCTAACAAACATACTATTCAGCCATTAAAAAAATGGAGACTTTACAGCCTTTGTGTTAACCTGGATGGAAGTGGAACACATTATTCTTAGTAAAGCATCTCAAAAATGGAGAAGCATGAATTCCATGTACTCAAGTTTGATATAAGGAGAATTAATGACAATTATTGACACAGTGGAGGTGAGGGAAGGGGAGAGCAAAGAGAGAAAGAATGAGGGAGGGGTGGGGAAAGGAAGAGCAGAGAGAGGGAAGGAGCGAGGGGGGTGGGGTCTTGGGGCCTTGGTGTGTGCCACACCTTTTGGGG